>JAHWXV010222980.1:0-11069 GCA_024586415.1 Phrixothrix hirtus | reverse complement strand
CAACGTAAGTTAAATTTTCCAAAGTTCATAGGCGAAATCTTAAAGAGAAGACCACAAGTTTGAATTGGATTATTTAAAAGGGACGTAAATCCTTTTAAAACAAATGACCTGGACTTAGCATAACCAGAAGGAAGTCTAGTAGTTTAACATCGTAGAAGATACACTCATAAAATTAACCGTAAGTATTTTAATCAACTCTTTTAGAAACGTACATTGAACAAACGAAGTGCTAGATAATTAATTTTAAAAAATAAAAATTTGCTTTATTTTAAATAAATAAAATTAACAAATAAACTAGAAGTTTCTTTCCCTTTCGATTTTAAATAAAATCATAAAGTCTTGTTTACTACCTGTCAGTAGTTTGTAAAGGGAAATAACCGAAGGTTTGTAAACATTACTTGTTTGGTATATGATTTGTGTAATTTAATATTGTAAGTGATTATTGTCGTTATTATCCTTATTTTTTTAATTTTGAAAATTTCAATAAATGGATAGATCGTAAGTCTCTGGTCTTACTTGCTGAAATATATATGTCATCAATGACATTTATTTGGTGAGATCGCTATGGTGACTAAGTAGGCATTCGTCTAGATCGAGTATACAAGGGTCAGTAACAGGTAACATTACGGGTCGTAACTATGAAGATCCATTATAGGAAGTGTTTTAATCCTGAACTAGTTAATAAAAATCAATGCAGCTTCAAAACAGTGTGCCTGCATAATTCTAAAACCAAACAGAGATAAGGTAACTAAAGTAGGTAATCAAGCAAGTTATTATAATTTTTTATAGCTGCCAACGGAGCAGATATTTGTAGGTTACCGTTTATATGTAAATGCTTCATTTCAACTAGTTGCTGTTTATTTGATAGGTATGATTTAATTAATTTTAATGGAATACCTCTACTACCATAATGTTCCAATTTTTCTACTAGAATCCAATGATCTGCGAAGTAAAACGCTTTAGAAATATCCTAATTAAGCCGTCAACATTCAAATTAAGGTTTTGCGAGGAGAGGAATTATATAAAGTGCGATTGTCTAAATTTCCAATTAGGGTAGAGTAAACCTATTTTCATAGGCGTGTTTAAAATATCCATCAACAGCTCATAGCCTACAATATTTGAAAATTTAAACGATGGCCTGTTATAATTAACCATCAGCGCAGTCATATTAAGTGCAAAACTAATAGTAGATGATATAGTTAGGATAAGTTTACTTCTTAAGTTAAAAATACAATTAAGGTCAGATATCTAGGTACTTCACCTTATAAAAACGTTGTATTTAAACTACTAATTATTGTAATAAACCAAGTATTAGTAGATTACCGTTTTTTTGGCAAAGACGCTTTACGGTACTATAAAATCCAGCACCTTTTTAAAAACGTAATTTCAGCCTTTTTGAACAAAACTGATGCAGTTGGAAGGATTCACAAGGGTTGCTATTATTGGGTTATTAGGAACCGTGATTATCAAATCTTTATTGTGAATTTGAACTACAGTAACCGTCAACCATGGATAACAGCATTGCCAAAGGTTAGGTGGGGAAACTCGCTGCATTCAAATCAATACCAAAACTTGGAAATAAGGAACGTAGACGAGAAACTCTTACGGCACTAAGTTTCAATTAACGTAAGTGTTATTGATGTGGTTCCCAAATAAATTTCTATAAGGTCCTGACTTTCACTCGAAAATGACAGTATTTCTTCATTTTGGAAACAGGCATATATTCGTATTATTCCAGTAAATAAATCTAATCTAATTTTTAAAATTGAAAATTATCGACGAATTCCAATTTTATTGACTGTTTCAAAAATTGTCGAGTCGAAAATATTTTGTAAGTTAATTACAGAACATCATCTTTGCAAAAGTTTATTTTCCTACACTAATTTTCTTATTTATTACATTGATAAAGGTCTAGAGATCCATTCTGTATACATCAATTTCAGCAGAGCTTTCGGTAAAGCTAGTCATTCTCTTTTATTACAAAAACTGCATTTATGACGTCTTCAGTTCTATTCTAAAGTGATTTTTCAGTAATCTTTCTGAGAGGTCATAACAAGTCGAAATTAGTAGCTGTTTTTCACGTACAGGGAATGAATCATCATCTGTACCACAAGGCTCAAATTTAGGCATCATGCTCGTCTCAGTTTTCGTCACGAATCTGATTTCAAACTTTACAGAGCTGTCGCAAGCCGTAATGATATAAAAGAATTACAGCCTGATCTTAATCATACTTATAACTGATGTCAAACCAAAACTATGTTTCTAAATGTGAAAGAGTGTCAAACTACACATTTTAGCGCATAAATCTCTCAGTCCATATCTAATTACCATTTGAATACTTGTCTTGTTTCCTTAAAATTTGTTACAAAAGATTTAGGTGTATTTCTAGATAACAAATTAAGTTTTACTCCTCAGTATAATCACATAGTTGCTGCAGAAATCATACACCCAGGCTACATAGGAAGCTACGATAAGGATTTAAAAATTCACACCACATTACATACTTTATTTATTGGGATGGTAATATCGAGTTTAGAGCCCCGTAACATTATTTAAACGCCGTATTATATTACGCGCATTCATAGAATTGAATCTTTTAATATAAATCGGTTAGATTTATAAAAAGAAGACGTCCAAAATCTGTAAAATCGGTTGCAAAACGGATTACCTTACCATTTAATTTGTATTGAAAACACTAAACAATTTAGTAGGCAACGTCAAAATTATTAATCTTATTAAGTTTTATACTCCTCAATATCCCATAAGAAGTGTCCCATTATTTCACATAAACTCTAAAAAAGAATATTCTCTAAATTCAGCTTTGAACGATATAAGCCAAATTTGTGAAACCTATACTGTAGGTGTAGACATTTCCACAAAATTCTTGTAGGCAATTCTTTCAAGATATACATTAAACGATTGCTGTGTTGCTAGATTTGTCAGTTTTATTTAGTTGCATTTCACGTATTATTTATTTTGTTTTTATTTTGCTGTATTTGTAAGTATCTAGTTTAATAGGTTCACTTTAGCCATAAATATGTTTATTATTACTATTGCAAATTCTTTTCCTCAAATTCTTTATCTATAAATTTATATGTTTATCTGCTAATTATGTCGAAGTTAGAAGTTTCTATAATTATAGTTACATTAGTAAACTTTCTACAAGGTAATTTAGACATATCAATAACAGCCAATGACCATTAGTGTCTTTTAATAATGATTCACTATTGTCAAGTAGTTATAGAAATCAAACAATTGGAAAGGTTGTTATGGTAGTTGCTGTAGATACTCAATATTAAGAAAAATATATAGTCAACAGAAAATTAACATAATAATCTTCTACTAACTTTTAACTAGATAATAACGCGCTATAAATATTTAGCACCACTTCTAATACACCCTGTACAGCTTTATATGTACATTTTATTGTAATAAACATTTTATATTCATTATTTAGTAAAACCGTGACTAAGTCATTAGACAAGCTTTTCAAATGTACAATTAAAATACTATTATATATTCTCTGATGAACACCAAGTGTTCGAAACTAATTAGTAAGAGTTATTTACAGAAATAAACGATACGTTCTGACACAAAGGTTTAAGTTTCTACACCTCTCTTATATTATTTCAATAGAAATATATTAAGATATAAATGCGTATGCGTTGAGCTATTTATACAAATGAAACTAAAGAGAAATAAGTTTGTTGAATCCAATCATTAATAAACTAATCTATTTTATAGAAAGGATATATAGGTGGTATTATTTTTATATATCCTCGCTTTTGATCAATGATTAACTACATATGAGTTATATAATACATGAGTCTATGTTTCTGTTACAACAATATTATATAATTCCCCATAATCTCAACACGTTTGAGAGAATAATCGATTTTACGTGAGCTCTGTATTAGTAAGAAGTTCTCATATTTCTCTATAAAATTGAGAGTTCATGTAATTTGTTGGTAAATTTAGAAATTATTATATTATACTTGTAAAATCCTATAGCCACTACGCAATGATTGAAATAAAACAGTGTAACCAATATGGCTCGAACTCAGGATCTTGTGGTTACATGACACACGCTTTAACCAACTAAGCTACTAACGCCTATAGACTTGATAGCAGAAAATCTCGAATATGTATATAATGTCAATTCAAGGCGTTAGATATTTTTAATATACATTTTTGTACAAGATAATTGATGAGCCTGCGTGATTTGCAAGTTTCACACCGACAATCTAGCATGATTATCTATTCAAAGTTTATTTTTAGCCTCAGCCGATGCAGAAAATTTTTAATATGTATTAAAATACTTGTCAAACAATTATACATTTTTAAAATAATTAGCTCAAATAGATAAATTTAAAAAAGTTAACCTAATACACACACACACACATGTATGTGTGTGTGTGTGTGTGGGTGTGTGTGTGTGTATGTGTATGCGTGCATGCGTGCGTGCGTACGTGCGTACGTGCGTGTGTATGTAAGGGTGTACGACGGTCACGGCAGGTTAGAAGTATATAAAAAATTAAAAAATATACGAATATTTTATTTTGCATGGGTCTTTCGTTATAAAATATTCCTAAGATGCCACCCTTCTTGAAATACTGCATGTAACTATCAACTTCATTTTGTAAAGTATAATATACTAAATATCTTTCTATACTCTGATTCAGCAAAAAATTACAGTACAATTACTGATTTTTATTCTGTTAACGTTTACACTTTTTGAGGTATAATTCTATTTACCCTACAGAGCACCGAAATCACGTTCCACTGAAAAATTGCCTCGCGAATAGTACATAATGCAGCCGTAATATTTTCACAGCTATAAGGCTTAGCAGTCGGATACTTATATATAGGATATTTTAAAAATATCTCTCAGTGTAGGGGTTGAACTAGAGGTCCGTCTGCGCATTATATAAATTTGCTGTAAAATCGGTTTTTTCAAATGAATCTACTACATTCTATCATATCAAATGGAAGCATTTAATAAACCTTAAATTTGTATGGGATATTTCTATATTATCTTCAACAGTTTTTGAGTTATGGACATGTTTCCGTTGCACTTAAAAGTATTGAGGTTTTTGTCATATTCGTAGTAACCTTTGACTACCATATTGACAATGTAGAATCACCGATTTTGAGTTAGATTACCAATTGCCAAAAGTTATCGGGGTCCGTTCAAATTTACTCAAGTGTGAAAATTATTTACAATATTTTTTACATTCATCTTGAATTGGTTCGTTTTGTGTTCTTGTGCTAGCGTTACTAGTTTTTCTTGTGGGTGTTTTGAATCCATGAATTGCTCGTGCTAAGAGCATCTACTAACTTTTCATGTTGTGTTTGGTAGTTTTCTGGATTTGATTTTATTGTTAATACGTAATTTGCAAAATGGAGTATCCAAGTTTGGACATACCAATTTTATTTTTTGTTCATGGAGAATACCACGAGGACATTTAAAGACAGATTACCACATTTAAACGCCATAACTGAAAAAATACTCAATAGAATCCTTACATGCTTTAGGAATTTCGGAAAAACTAGAGAGCCTTGGGTATTAACTGAACGTTCACCAAAAGAGACAATGTAGCAGAACTTAGTGTTCTCGGCTGTTTTGCGGGTTTACTGAAAAACTCCGCAAGTATCAATTCGATCAGCACAACCCGTTATTGGCCAATTAATTAAGCTAGTTACTCCAAATTTTTGGGATTGTATACAGACAATGAATTGAATTGGTCAACACACCTTAATCATGTTGCAAATAAGTTATCTACAGGATGCTGCACGATAAAAGGTGCGTATAATGAATTGGGATTTTCCATAGCTAGATCAATATATTTTTCATTTCTTGAATCGCTTTTAGCCTATGGTATAGCATTTTTGGGTGCATATTGTTCTTGTAAATTCAATTAAATTTTTATCCTTCAAAAAAAAGCTATTAGAAATATTGCTAACACTAACATGCGTATATAATGTAGATATCTATTCAGTTCTTACAATATTTTAATATAACCAAGCCTTCTCTTACTAGAAAGTGTTTGTCTAATACAGAAACACAAACACAAATTCTGTCGTTCGAACGATCATTCTTATTAAATTAGAAATCTTCTATACAAAGTTGAATTGCCAATACTTCATACGACCTTATTTTATAAATCTATTTACTACCACGGTAAAAAAATGTATAGCACTATACCACATGATCGCAAATGCCTACCTTATAAGAGATTTAGAAAATTATTTAAAAAAGTGTTAATAGAAAAAGGGTGTTATAATGCAACAATATTTTTCAACGACGTGAACATTTAATTTAGATAAAAAAGAGTTATGGGCTAAGTTATAAACTATAAGTTATTATAAGTTTTATTATATTGCTATACATTTTATACATTAGAAACGTAATTCATAATGTTTTGAATAAGTTAGTGCGTGTGTGCGTGTGTGCGTGTGTGCATGTGTGTGTGTGTGTGTGTGTTTGTGTGTGTGTGTGTTTGTGTGTACGTGTACGAAGGGGGGGGGGTGAATCTGCGTGGAATGTATGTGTATATGAATTTAAGTTATTTATATTTTTGTGTTATGATAACTTTTATGTACATTATACAAATTTTCTATTACTGTTTTTTTGTACTTGAATAATGCATGTGTAATACATGTGGTTCAATAAGTAAATAACTAAATAAGTAAATAAATAACACTCTATTATCGAGCAAGGTTTTAACTTATTTTTGAAAAGTTACCTTCATTCTTTATACAAAAAGAAAAAAATAAATACATTTAATTAATTAGCAATAAAAAAATGATGTAATTTGAATTTTCTAATGATAAATTAGTAGTCCTTTTTAAAATGTAAATTTGCAATTAATATTGAAATTGAACAACCTTATTTCATCAAAGGAACAATGTCAAGAATTCTTTCATTTCCTTGTGGTTATAAATACACAAAAAATATCGTAAAGTAATAAATGCCATGCATAAGATGTAAAATAAATTACCCTTTTTTAGTTATCTCAAAGGTAGTTGACCTTATGCATGATGTAACAAGATGGCTAGCTTTCACCACGTGCATCAGAACTGATAGGATTGTCTGATATAAATCAATTTATGCACCATTGTAATTGCTTCTTTGAATAAAAACAACTCGTCCTGATTGAAAAGCAAATAATAGAACAAAAGAAATTAACTAAGTTTATAATTCGCAAAGTAAAATTGTAGAATTTTGAGTTTTTGGCAATCATGTTGTAAAGTATTTGAATCTATTTAATTATTCTATAATCTACATAATCGTTTCATTTTAATTGTAAATTATTGTATACTACATTACGTAATTCCATTTTTACACAATATATTTTATTATAATTTATTTCATAAAGAATTCTTTAACAAACTACTAAACACACATGTTGATTGTAAAACCCCAGAAAAAGACAGACTTCCAAATTCTTTTACGGTTCTCTAAAAAGTGAGTCATGCATACTAGTCAAACTTATTGGTAAAAATACGACGTTATCACTTTTTATTTGAAATTGAAATGTTGCACTTTTCTGAAAAGTACTACAACCAAATATAAATGAATATATTAATAGAAATTTCATTGCATTTATGCATGCATTTATCTATGTTTAAGCGAGCTGCATTGGAATTACGATATCTGCGGGTGTAGAGGTCTCTTAATTGACATCCGCAAAATTGTTATATTTAAAACATATTTTATTATTTTCCAACGTAATAATAATATCTAGCAAACATCGTAACCACTTTATTAAATAACGGAGTAGTTAAATTTAATGCGAAAGAACGCCCGCTTGCTGCAACGGTTTAAGTTCAAGTGACGTGACCAGCCACAGTTACTTTACTCAGGAAATTCATATCTAATGTTTGTAGTGATAAGATCGTATCTTAAAAAATTGACAGTGATTTTGTCTTACATTACAAGGAAGGATAATAAAAAACGTAATAGGACATGCATTGGTGGTAAGCTCCTAAAATAATGACTACTATGCACAACACAAACCGCAAAACATTCAAAAACGATACAGCCCATGTAGCTTTAATACGAGACAGCAATATTATATATCATTCTACACTGTGAACACCTTACATTGGCTACACTTATTCTTTTAAATTAAAATGTACTGTTGTTAGTCTATATTAATATAAATTATTTACGGAATACTAATTAAACATTTCCCAGAAAGAATTATTAAAATAACTTGTATACAATGTTAAAATATATAGATGGGTTTTATATAAACTTAATCTCACTATCATAATGGATGATTTCAAAAAAAATTAGATAAATATAACATAGACTTAAATAAGTAGTAGGAATACAAGAAGTCGGCGTTTCCCATTTTTCAGTGTAATCCCCCTTAAAATGAATACATTTATTACATTTAGCTAGCAACATTACTTTACCTATAAAAACTATTTTCTTCTACTTACCTTACTGTGTATGTTACAAATATTATTTAGTTTTATAAGCATACCATTAAGTTGATAAATTTCTAAAGTTTTCAAAATATTCGCTTCAAGAGGCCAATAGTTGCATTATATATGACCATTACCAATCTTTTTCATAAATTATTCTTTTATTGTGATTATTTAACGCAACCATTATTAATACAGGTTATCGATGCTCCACTTTGTAAAGTTAATAGATATTATAGAAATTTAAAACGAACTAAATATTACATATTTATTTAAATAGTTTTATTTAAAAATGATTAGAATCGTAACTCATTCAAACTTTAGGTAAAAAACGATTATATACGGAAGTCTTGGAAAACGTTTTAATGAATTAACTAACGGTAAAACTTTTGGGTGATAAAAACTATTATTATACGCAATAATTTCTTAAATACTATAATTAATGAAAGTTATTATAGAGATTAATAGTGTAACAATATTTTCTGCAGAGCTCTTTAAACCTCATTATTTATTGAAATCATTTAGAACACCAAATTTAATTTGGTGCTTTATAACTTTTAGCGAGTTTAAGAAACTTTCAGGTTAATGTGCGATATAAATAATGCGGAACATAACTTTTAGCAAAGTTTCCGGAATATAAAAACATGTGGTTTAAAATAACGTAATTTTCAGTAAAGCTAAAAAGTTAACTACTGCAGTTGATTACACGACATGTCCTCAAAACAATCTATTTACTTACTGCTTTTTTCATATTTTGTTATATAATGTATTATACTAATGCTACAATCTTTTACTCAATATTAATTATAAATAGCGTTTTCAACGTTTAGTTTTTCAAAATTGCTTTCAATTCCTAATGTAAAATGGAAAAGTTTGCTACGACATTAAGTTAATCAATACTTTTACTCGTACTTTCTCTTCTTATTCATTAAATGCTATAACAGCGAATATGGTCCAGCTCCTAGTAGTATTTTGTGTCAAAAATTCTATTTTTTAGTTTGAATTAGAAGAAATAATAATTGAATTGAAGCATTCTACCAATGTAGTGGTATTACAAATTATATTAACAGAATATGCAGAGAAGAATATTGATTATAAGGGAATATCTAAATCAATCTTTTATATTAAATAATTAATTAGAAATCTATTATTTTGGATTACGATTGCTTATGTATAACATATATTATAATACTACAAGAAAAATTAGTAGATCTATTTACAAATTAGCCTCATAAAGAAGGTTTCTATAGAAATATGTTAAGTTGGAGGAAAAACAGTTTTTGTAAAAATTAAAAATAAAATTACATATTTTTGTATCCTATAAAATTATTTAAATAAATAGATATATCATGATTATTAATATACTTATCGAGCTTGTCGTTAAGAGAAACGTGTGGGAGAATGTACCGCTGACCTGCAATTTTAGACAAGTCAATGATTTGGAAGGAACCTACAGAACATTTTAGTGAAATAAATATCGAGAAATAATTTGTTACGGTGTTATAAACTAGATTATTTCACTTAGAATTATAGTATCCATGTTTATCCAACCTTATTTGTTATTTGCTAAAATTATCAATAATGTAATACCTTAGACATAATAAATTTGCCAGTTGATTTACAAGTGAATTACAATGTTGAAATTGCCCCTAATTAATTTCATATAAATTGTGATTTAACCTAATTGTATAAATAAATTTAATTTAGAAGAGTTTAAATGAATAATCGATTTGCTCACGCAATAGAATATATGTACACATACAATTAATAAGTAGACTAATCAATTAGATAAGTTAATAAAAGGTAACGTACGTAACGTTAGATTTGCAAAAGTTTAGATAGTTTGCAAATAAAAAACATTTAAAGCAAATATGTAGCATACTAGATAACCCCTATATTAATATTGCACTTTTGTTCTTTTCATTTAGTCAACTTTAATAGCTAACCTAATGCTGTTCGATATTCTTTGTATACACCCTATGTAGAACAGTAATTAAAATTAATTTTGCCAATTATGTTATATTTTGTATTTCGACAAATACAAAATTTAGTTAAAATTTTATTACCAATGCCCACTTTAAACGTATTTAAACTTATTCTAAAGAAGTAAATCCTAGACAATGTTGGATGTAACATTTGTGCATGTCTTCATTAAATACGGGCGACTCATCAAAACTTCCATGCTGTTCTATAAATGTAAATGGATATGTAGATAGTTTTTCATATTTTATCAAAAATATTCTGTTACCGTCACAAGGTTATGGTAATTAAATTTGCTAAATATACGACTTTAAATAACAACCTGTGCGGTGAGTTCTGTTGTTAATGTAACGGGAAATGCCATCAGTGCTAAAGATTTCTCAATAATCCCCCCCCCCCTACCTAATTTTGAAAACCGATTATTTGGCCTTACTTTTACTGAATCGTATACATCGCGAATCTAATATTATGGGTATCCTTGTAGGGAATAAGAACTAACCCAGCTAGCAATTAGGTTTTATAATTTTAGTGTAACAGAACTATTATATATACCGGGTGTCTCAAAACTGTTGGGACATAGAGCTACCACGTATTCTGGGGATCAAAATAAGTCGATTGGAATCAAATTACCTATGTACAAAAGTGTACCGTTT
>JAHWXV010222954.1:0-11549 GCA_024586415.1 Phrixothrix hirtus | reverse complement strand
CTTTTGTACATAGGTAAGTTGATTCCAATCGACTTATTTTGATCCCCAGAATACGTGGTAGCTCTATGTCCCAACAGTTTTGAGACACCCGGTATATATAGACACGTAAAATTCTGCTTAACTCCTGAAATTTTCTCCGATCACTCGTTTCAACAAATGTTTTCATAGAAACCGATTAGGCCGCGTAAAAGAAATCTTAGGCATAAGATACTTGTAAATTTTAAAAAAATCGATACAGTCGTTTTCGAAGAAATCGTGGAAAGCTAAAAATCACAAGAGTAAAGTGTCACTTCTGGTTATCTGGTTTTAATCAAAATTTTACGGTTGTGTCCGGATGGCTAAAAATTTGAATATATGATTTTATTTATCTACGCCTTTTCGTTTTCGAGATATCCTGTTCACAGACATATACAGACCAATTTCTAAAAACATGATTTTCGGACTCAGGAGGCCCGAAAACAAGTATTTCCACTAAAATTTCGACATCCAAAATTTTCGACGAAAACAATACTTTCTCTTTCACCTATATTTAATATAGGGCAAGAGAAAGTAAAAATCAAATATATCTTTGAACGTGCGGTATGATGGAAAAGGAGGTTAAAGGGTGCCTTTTGAGAAATATTATTTCTTAAAAAAAATTAGCAAACAATGACTAGATATATTCCCTTGTAGTTGTAGCAAACCGGATATGTGGAGACAATTACCCCAAATAGAGTCAATGAATGATAATATAGTATATACTCAATTGCATAATATGACGGAAACAGATTTAAGGGTGTCCGCCGACAAATATTTTTCTAGAATAAATAGCAAATATTACCTAAGATTCCCTTCTATATGTAATAAAATGAAGATATGGAGGCAGTCACCCCAAATGCAGAAAATAAAATATCGATGAAGTTGTAACATCCGTTTCTAAATTTTGAAACATTTAAATTCCTTTTCCTAAATTATTGTTTTTTACTTACATATTTTCTAACTTTTTAAATTGAATTTTCGTATATTATTTATTCCTAACCCCAGATTTAATTATTTCTGATTTTGCATTTTCTATTTTAATAATATCCAATTTAATTCAGTACTATTAAACATTTTCTGATTTATAAAATTCATTATTCGGCCTTAAATAATGTATATCCATAAACGTTTATAGCTTTTTAAAGAACCTTGAATGAATTTCTAAGCTGCGCATAGGAAAATAATTGTAGATTTAACAATCTTTCCTAGCGTATCTTTTGTGCAAATTATGCTTAAGAATAGTTGAATTTTGTAATTTAATAGTTTGGTAGTAAATTACCATATCATTTAATTTTTGTTTTCTAAATAATCACTGCAACAATTTTGCAGTAATTTTTTTTTCTTCTAGATTTAATTAATCTCATAACACTCGTAATATCAATCATCGCTTGAATTTAAATTTATGCAATTGTGATATATTCATTTGTTGATTTCATGATATTTAATATACGTGTTTGATGATTTCATTAATGTGCTGTGATTATCCAATCTTTTATCTATTTATTATGAATAAAGTTAATTATTGTTACTAATTCGTTTCTAGATATCGAAAACAATTCAGTGACGTCTGACAATTTCTTTCCTTTGAGAGTGCACAATATTTAATATAGGATAAACCCACTTCTCCTTTCCAATATTTATTTGAACTAGTTGAAGCATTATCTTCCTGTATTATATGTAACGTGTTGGTACAGTTCTAAGATTCGTATGTTACAAATTATACAATATATACTCGACTGTGCGGTATAACGGAAAGAGATCCAAGGATGGTTTTCGGCATTATATTTCTTCTTAAGAAAATTATAGAATGATAGTTATGGTCACCTTGTGTGAATAGTAAAACGGAGAGATATGGGGATAGGCACCCCAAGTAAAGGAAGTAAAATATAAATTAATGATAAAATATGTAATCGACAAAAGAGAACATATCTCTAATATTGGTGGGGAGACACCCTTAAAACCCTTTTTCCTTCATACCGGTCGAATGTATATTTTATTATTATTTTATGTACTTCATCTACTTAATTTGATTATCCACATATCGGCGCTTTGCTACCTATAAAAGGGTAATCTTTTTAAGAAAAAATATTTGTCGAAAAACGCGTTCAAGTCTCTTTTCCGTTATATCCCACGGCTTCATATATATTTTTCCTATTGTTTTATATTTTATTTCCTCTACTTGATAAGACTGTCCCCATATTGTCGTTTTATTATATATAGGGAACGTTAGCTATTATTCGGTTTATTTTTAAAAAAGTATATTTATAGGAAAGCGCCCTTGCAGCTCGCGTTTATTAGTATTTCTCAACTTATAGTAACTGTCCTCCAAATATATTTTCCCCACGCATACATGTTTTTCAAAAATTCATGCGTATGAAGAAGTATTAATAGGATGCTCATTTCAAAACCAAGTGCCGATTGGTGAAAACGAGCGATTGGCTAAAGCGATCAGCATGCACATGGACACTAGCGTTACCTGGTGTCTTGCGCATTACCTTGTCATATTATCTTCAGTGCAGCATTGGTTGTTGTTGGCTGACAGCGTTTTAGAGTAACTGCGACAATAAGAGAATCCGCCAGCTTTGAATTGCGATCATTGATCAGATTTCCCACCGTCAGTTGTGGAAAAGATATGGGTATACTGCAAATAATGAAGGAAAGGTTAGGCAATGGTGTGCGTTTCGCGATGTCTATACGAATGTGCACGATGAAGGCGACGAGTAGCAGTTTGAGTGTCCAGACCGACGATCTTGTGGAAGATGTAGATACGAAGGGTGAGAGAAAATTGGCGCTTTATGATTAGCGATCTATCTATGACATTTCCAAAAGTTCTAAGTTTCAATTGTGACTAAAATATTGGGATATCACAAACTTTGTACACGTTGGATGTCGAAAATGTTAATAGATGCGCACAACGAACATAGCATGACATCAGCACGTGATTTCTCCAAGCACTTTAGCTGCAATAGAGACGAACTTCTTGCCCATCTTGTGACGGAGGATGATACGTAGATCGCGTACATAAATGCAGAGATGAAACACCAATCTATGCAGTAGAAACATTCAGGTTCATCTAAACCGATAAATATTTAAGCAAATACGGTCCCAAAGGCTAATTATGGCGATCGTTCTTGGACCAGAAAGGTGTGCTGTTGATTGAATTCATTAAGCCTGAAACAACAATCATAACGCAAGTCTATTATAACACACTTTCGGAACTGCGCCGTGTCAATCAACACTGAGCTCAGGAATTGTGCTCTCACACAATAACGCATGGCCATATACAGCTGGCCGAACAATCGATACAACTCGCAAGTTTGGATGGGAGTTTTTGATTGAATCTCGCATATAGTCAGGATCCCGCACCAAGCGACTATGATTTGTTTATACAGATGAATAAATGACATGGGTCTCAACACTTTGGAGAATCTGACGAGTTATAAACCTGGGTTCGACACTGGTTGCTATCCCGGGTGGCGTATCTTTATGCAGGGATTTGAAAATGCTTGTTTAACGACATAAAATGTATTTGGAGCGCAGTGGTGACTATATAGAGAAATTATATTAGGACGTGTGTCTTTGAAAACACTATTAAATACTTTGTCAAATTGACTAGTACTTTATTTTGTATCAATCACATAAATTAATTTAGTTAATGTAACTGAAAAAATTGTACAAAAAATGCACAAAATTTTGCATAGATACAAACGAATTTCAGTAAACACCCCAGGAAGGGTTACCTGAAGAAGGGAGAAAATGTTCATTACACATTAGTAAATAATTAACTAACATGTAATCAACATAAGAAAATATTATAGTTTTAATTAACAAAGGTAATTCTAAATATTTCCTTAAAATTAGTGTTTGTAAAAGTACAAGAAGTAATTAAAGTTTATAAGCTTTAAGACGACGACGTAGAACAAATGCCTAAAATTCAGACATGCGGCAATAAAGTTTTAAAATCCGTAATAAATAAGCAAGTGCGGAAAATAACCAGAAAAACTGTAAAATAAAATTTGCAACAAATCTTGGGAAACAACGAACTTCGAAGAAAAAGAAATAGACATACTTTTGAATAAAAACAAACGATTCGTGAAGACAAGTTTTATCAAATTTGTTGCCATGGAAACCCTAAGTGAATATAAAGGCTAGCATAACCAGAAATCGAGGTCGTTTGGGTTCCAGTTTTTATCTACTAGGTAATCAAAACAAGTGTCCAGTGCAAGTGCTACTTAAAGATAGAAAGAATGGTTAGCTGATAAAAGGATATCACTATCAAGTTCAAGATAAGAGTTCGGCTACATCATTCTTTAAAAATCCAAAAAGGGCAACTGACACGAGCCAGACCAGATTGAATTGGGTAGCAACTTTCGCCAAATCAATTTAAAGAACCGCAACAAAGAATTTCTTTTCGAGGCTCATATTCTACAAGTCAACTAAATTAGATTGTACAAAACGCACAACATATGTAAGTGTTTTGTTAAAGTGTAAAATTGATATAAGTGAGTGAATTAATAAGTTTCTGATTCATCCATTTAATTTAAAGACATTAATAATCTTTGGAATTTTGTTTTTACATCTATTGAGACTTCCACGCTGAAAAATTATTTAAGTAAATAATTAACAATCTAAAATCTAAGTAATTATCATAATTACGGTTTTATTTCAATTTACTGAATATTAGTTTATATAAATATGTGTTTCATTATTAATAAACTATTTATTTAAACTTAACGTGGTTTTTGCCCACGATTACATAAAAGAAATATGAACAAAATACGGTTAAGTAAATTCTTAATCGTCTTGAAGAGGTCATTGAAACTGTCTTTAGTACAGGTTGAAGTTGCCTGAAAACGGAGTTTTAAAACAGTTAAATTAAATATTTGTTCGCTGCTTCGTTTATTTAGTAACACGCTGACAAATATTTGTGATAAGTACAATTAATACATAAATGATGTAGTAAACACTGTATAAATATTTATTGTGGATGTAAAATACGCAATCAAAACCAAAAATCGACGTGTCCAAGCTTTTCTTGAAAAAACAAACAATTACAAATTTATTGAATTTATTCCATACTTGTATTCATTGCACCTCTATGTTGTGAAACAACACATCAAGAAGTACGTATATCTATGGCTGAAAATTAAAACATAAATATAATAACGAATCCGGTAAATATGGACTAAAAGCTTTCCCATCAAGATACAATTTCGATGGAGGTATGAGAAGTGCGTTCTCAGAACCCCAGGTGTCATTCAAAAGAAAAAAGCTACGCCTTGATCAATTGATCATTAAATACTAAAGACCTTGCTACTTAGATTAATACGGTGCATAATAACCGCCGTATATTAATTCATTAAATACTATTCAACGTTATGGGAAATTACTAATTAGGCAATCGCTATTTGAAAAACTCCATTGCACATTTTGTGTTGCGATTTTATTTTGCTGCTACATCGGAAACAAGAGATTTTATTTAATAATTATGCGAAAACTTGGTCAAGCAGATTGCTCGCTCAAAACAAAATTGTGCTCTATAGGCAATTAGGACGGAGTATATCAAGAATGTCCAAGAAAGTTGAATTATCCGCAAGTTGATCAATACCTTTAATTCTTTCCTGTAAATTGTATGGCCATTTCAACATCTCTATTTAATTAAATTTATTGTCTATATCAGAAGACGCAAGTTTGTTTTAACAGGCTCGGTGTTAGCTACAAAAAAGTGCTATAAGGGGATGGAGTTGAACATTTATATACGTGATGGCCTGAGTGGATTTTAAAAACTATGAATGCCTCTAATATGAGGCTGTTTTCAGGCACATCCCTTTCACAACAGCGATTAAAATCAGAGAGCAAGTGCAAATTGCCGTAAGCTTTTTCCCAATATTATTAATAGCTTTTAACAGTATTAAAATCCTTGAATACTGTTAGGAGTCGTTTAATGAAAGAGAAGTTGCACTGTAAAACTTCAATTTAAAAATTATCATTAACTGAAGACCATAAATGATGACATCTTCATTTCTGTAGAAAACTTTAGACGGATGTTGGGACACTGTCGTTTTTACTTATGAGAAAACCTTTTCTTCTTAGTAAGATGCCTCAATGAAATTGTGGCACTTAAAAAATACTCGGTATGATCCTAGACATATTCGAGAACAAGAAGCTTATGAACGAATTTCCATGACCTGTAGGGGTTGAATGACAGCAGGACCCGGTCAACATGTGCAAAAGTGAGTCCAGTTCAGTTTACTGCCCAACGATATATAGAAGTGTTGAAAAACATTTTTGCCGGATATTCGAATAGTATATCCAGAGGAAGAGTACGATCTAATTTTATTAGTACAAGACAATTCGCCTGTGCATACCGCTAGAGTAGTGAGGGACTGAACTGAAGACTATCCAGAAACCCATACCATTCCCTGACCCGCACTTGA
This sequence comes from Phrixothrix hirtus, assembly GCA_024586415.1. Taxonomy (NCBI): domain Eukaryota; kingdom Metazoa; phylum Arthropoda; class Insecta; order Coleoptera; family Phengodidae; genus Phrixothrix; species Phrixothrix hirtus. Next base: position 5,094 of record JAHWXV010222954.1, on the reverse strand, counting down.
ACTCTATAAAAAATGTATAGTGTTGGAAGGATATTCACGGGCACGGAATTCAACCATGAACTGTTCCACAACTATTAAAGTACTGTAAAACAATTTGGGAAAGTTTTCCTCATATCAACCTCTATGAAAGTTTGGTAGGAAGTATGCCCGCATACTTACAGCAATGTACTACTACAAATAGTGGACATACGCATTATTACCTAATGGACACTTAGGTTAGCATATCGCCGCTTCTGCTTAATTTGGTGACTTACATAGTGGGTGATTTTAAATCGACAAGCTTGAACCCACATTCGGTTAGGTGTAGTTCTAAATTGAGAAAAAAGATTCTTTTCAAAAAATTCTCTGTCATTTAAAAAACACCCATAACAAAATTCTAAAGGAGCGTTTGAGAGCCCTTGCAATAACGAGGCAGCTGAATGTGTCGTTTTAAGTTAACAAACAATTAATACATGACGCAGTTATTACGTCATTACGTGCTAAATGTACCAAAATCGAGGATATTCATTACGTTTATGGCGCCGCGTTCATTTCCAAACGTTATACGTAAAATTATACAGGGTGTAATAAAAACAATGAGCTGGCTATATACACACAGTTTCTACACCTAAAAGTAAGAAAAAAGTTCATATAAACATATGTCCTACAATGGTTTTGTACTGAATTTGATTTCTGTCATTTTCAGATATTTTTAGTTTTTCGCGATTTTCTTAAAATTGGCTATAACGATTTTTTAAACCTTTTATTAGCTACTTAATTTTGTTTTATACGAACTAAGCGATTTTTCTAATGAATTTTCGAAAATCGAGTAACCGTAAGTATTTGAACTGTTAATTGTGAACTACTTATCTAAAAAACAAAGCATCCTAGAAAAATGAAATTTTATATTTAATTTTAGTACTTTTCTAAGATGACTTAAGTTAAAATCTAACGACCCGAGTTGCCATTTTAGACTTGCGATTTTTAGATTTTTTTGCGATTTTCTCGAAAGCAGTCCTAAGGATTTTTTTAAATGTGCTACATTTCTTAGGCCTGCAATGGTATTGTATATGAACTAATCGGTTTCTATGAGAAAATTCGTTGAATCCAATTATTGAGGAAAATCTTTAAACTTAAGCAGTCTTTTGCGTGTCCGGCAATTTGAATGGGTGACCGTTGCAATTATCGTTCCCAAAATAAACGTAAACAATATTTGCATATCTATAATGTTGACCCACACCAAGTAGTTTTTATTACTTTCAATGGAAAATCCTGACTTTAATCTTAGTTAAATTTACATTTATGACTCGGACACGACAATTATTTCACCATTGACCTATATTGTCTCCATAATAAAGTTATTGAAAAAATTACTTTTAAATATTTTAAACCATTTATTCTAGTTAGCAGAAACAAATACAATTGATTTTATGCATATCTTTTTTTGCATAAGATGCACCGAAATAAATAATCCGAAATTTGTGCTAAAGAAATATTCTGACACTAGTAATTTACTCACGGTAAAAAGGCGTTTCATGTAAACTGATGTTACTGTACTGGAATTTATATTATTTATAAACATCACAGTAGGAGGTATTATTAAGCGGTATATTTATGAAGATCAGATTGAATCAATACCACAAAACAGTCATTCAAAGAAAGTAGACGATCGAGCAGAACGTGAAATTCTTAGAAAATTGCAAGGAAATCCTAAAGAAAGTATCATAAAATTGAGTGCCGGATTACTTGAAAAAACTTGAAAAAAGATACATCCAGGCACAATGTGCAATACATTTATAAAGCATAGTTACAATGGCAGGGAACCGAGAAAGAAAACCATATGTAAACGAAACAGTTTGTAAGAAACGATTATACTTTGCTAAAGAATACATAAAAAAGAAAAAACTTAGTGGAATAATATTATATTTGCAGATGAGAAGAAATTCATATTATTCTGCGTCCTTGGGATTAGAAAAGATTGAATTTGTTCTCATTATTCCACCAAGTTTCTTCTTCCTTTATGTATTCTTTAGCAAAGTCCAATCGTTTCTTACGACTTGTTTTCTTCGCGGTGCTCTGCCATTGACCCATGCTTTTTTAACTTATTACGTACTGTGTCTAGATTCTCCTTTTTACCAGTTTCTTCAAGTAATTCCCCAGTCAGTTTTATGGCACTTTGCTTAGGATTTCCTTGTACTTTTATAAGAATTTTGTTCTTCTTGGTTGTCTAATTTCTTTGGGAAGCCCTTTTATGATATTTATTCAATTCGATCTTTATGAATATATCTGAATAATATCTCGTGCTATCACTTATTTTTAACAGTTCAGCTATTTGCCGATATGATTTAATTAGTTGGCAACACTAGAACGACATATTTTTGTCCTTTTCTCCACTTTTTTCTCAATACTGTGTCTGACATCGACAAGTTAAACAGGGTTTAGGAAACCCTTTAGGCGTTATGTTTACAAAAATATAAATTCCAATAACATCAAATAACGTGAAACGCCTTCTTATCATAAATAAACTAATAGCATCCGAATTTTCTTTAAGCTCAAATTTCGAAACTATTTACTTCAATGCTTTATGCAAAAAACGACATGTATAAAATGAATTGGATTTATTATTCTTTTAACTAGAATAGATTCTTTGAAATATTCAAAAACAGTTTTTTTCAATACCTCTATTATGGAATATGGCACAATACTGTTTGAGTAATTGTCATGTCCGAATATTAATTCGAGCCACTGTATATATCCAGGTATTTTTTATGTTAAAAACAGATAACTATTAAATGATTTATAACGTTATTTATCTGGATAGTAAATTTTTGGAGACTGTCTTTTCCGTCCAGTTTACTTTTAAGGAATCTATGTAAAAGCAAAAGGATGGGAGGTAGCCGTCAAAAACAAATTATAAATTTAGAAAATCATGTTAGAAATGTGTAGTGCTTTCTTCTTTATAAGACGACCGTGCAAGCTCGCTGTGAAACCATTTTTACTCACTGTGGGAATACTAACGATGTCAGTATCCGTTAGGATTTCAGGTAAGCTCTTATTTAATATACTGAAGGAACTTGACATCTACTATTTTTCCTTTTCATTGTATATTTTAGCAACTGAAATTGGGCTGTAAAACTTATAGAATATCTTCTAAGGAATTATACTGGCACTGTTAGAACCTATAGTTTTTAGGCTGGTTCGCCATCTATCCGACCAATTACTGTCTAGGAGTTACTTCCTAGATTTTATAGCTGTTGCCACTGGTTAAGGAAAAAACAGTATGTCTTAGCTGTAGGTTTCTACTTGAACTTTTTACCAAACACATTGCGTCTGTGAGAAACCATCAGTGACGTATGTTTGTTAAGGTGCCCTAAAGTTTAATATCAAACTGCTAAGTGTTAGTTAATATAATAAAAACGACTAAGGATGATTTACTTGTTCTCAATGTAAAGTCATTTTTTGAAATTTTTAGTTTTGTTATATAAAACTCACTAATATGACGGTTTTGTAACCGTTATTTCTATGCTCCAAATTGTTTAATAACAGTCAAGTCTAGAACGAATAGATAATTTTGTTGAACTAAGTAAATTATTACTACGTTCATCTATGAGTAGGAAAAGCCATTAATATATCTTCGAAGTTCTGCTGCGGTGACGATTACAAAATGAATCATCAACTTTTATGACAGTTGTGTTTATCTACGCCTACTTATAGACTTGCTCATCTTGACAACATAAATAATCTCCTCCGGTTTAATTGAAATCAATGTTTACGCTCGGGGTTGAAACAGCGGTGCTTTAAGAAAAAGACTACCACTTTGCTTCCAGCACTTATCGCTACGAAGACTAGCACTGACCTATTTGTTTAGAGATAGAAAGCTGTAAGATTCTAAATTATTATAAAACGTATTCTTATCACTATTTGGTATACTTGAACGGATTGTTTTTTTACTTTTGTATAATTTAAAGTTTCTATCTTGTACCCGTTCATTGTGGAGAAAAAGTTAGCACTATCTCACTATCTGTGACATTTAACTTAGTTTTAAGATAGTCAAACATAATGTTCGGCTCATGTAATTTTACTTTATGCGCTTACGTAGGGTTCTCTTTAGAACATTATGGTTTGTACCTTGAACCTGAACAAAAAAGATATATCTCACCCCTTCTGAGCGTTTTAAAGCATCCTCTCGGAGATATAAAATACTAATTTTGTTTGTATTGATATAACTTATCATATTTGTTAACTTACTATTTAATAAAACTAGGTCTTGTTACTCTACTCCAGTTTTTCATTTAGTGTTAGCACAGCGGCGTTCCCGTTCATGTTATTTCTTTTTCAGATTTCTTGCAACTTCGTCTGTCCAGGCACAATTAGTGTTTGTGTGTTCTATTGAGGATCTTAAATCAAACACCTAGTGCTCAACGAGATCTTGGATTCTACCAGTCAACAGGACCGCTGGCGTACCAACGGCAAGGGTGAGTACGACAAAAGGTGAGTGCGCAATTTTTTTTAATCGTCAGAAGCAGGTCAATGACCACTTCCCTATCTTCGACACCAGAGCTACCTTACGTAGGTTTTAACCATTGCGCAAAAAAGTACGTCACAGACCTTTCTTCAAATTTATAATTGGAAAACGAACGTCTGTGAAGTTGGCGAAACCACTTTCGAATTTTGCTAAACTTCTAATTGTTCTATCTAGAAAACTGTTTGGTTTGATTTGTTCCATTATTATTTTCATTTGTTCCGCAAGAGAACCTCAAAAAAATTCGCACGAAAGTTGGTTTCGTCAAATTCACAAAATCTTTTCAATTTTTTAATGATTTTTAGATTGTTCTTGATATAAATCTACTTGTCTTAATTTAGTTATTATTATGTACTATTAAACGCAAAATAAATTGCTAGGGTAGCGCAACACTTATGTATGTACATAATTCTGAAAAAAACAGACTAGGTATTACTAATATACGTATTTGATTTCAAACGACAAATAAAAATAAACACAGCATTTCCGGCGTTATACACTGGCTCAAAAAAGTTTCCATACACTTGTCACATTCTAGTTTAAATGCTTTGCATAGCAGTCCTGTAGTGTTTAGTGAAGAAACTTCCAGATAT
>JAHWXV010222953.1:0-26326 GCA_024586415.1 Phrixothrix hirtus | reverse complement strand
AAGTAACTTTTACTAAGATGTTTTGGGGTTTGTCGACTCCTTTTGAGCTGTATTGCAGCCCCTTAAAAGGATACAGAGAAGACCGTAAACACCCTGTATATCTATATATTGTTGTATAGATTCTTAATACTTATGACTAAACTATCACTATATTAAAATTATCTTGATTATTGAGTTTAAAAGTCCCACGTTGGGATGGCCAAATATGTGGTATAGCGATTTTACGAACTGAGCGTTTCAACAATATTAAAGTTGATTTATATTTGCGTTTATTAATTTTGAATCCCCATGTTGGTGAGCCAAATATGTGGTATAGTCTAGTTTGAACAGCTAAATAAGTTACGCGATATTAAAGTACTTGTATATTCTGTAGTTACTTGATTCAAATGCTCCATGTTGCAAGTCAAATGTGTGGTAAATTATTTGTTGCATAATTGGTTGCCTAAATCGAATTTACCTTTACCTTGCGCTACACAAGTCGCCTGCCTACTCTGGATATGATGCAACACACTTTGCTAAGCGATGCACAGCGTTATCTTATATCAAAGTTGATGTTAATGATAAAATTCAAAAATTAGATCAACAACGCAAATAAAAGTAATTGATTCAAAATCTCTGAAAGTAAGAAAATAGATTTTGTAAATACTATAAATAAAATTCAAGTATAAAATAAACAACCGTTTATTTAAATTTAAGTCAATGGCAATAATAAAAAAGAACAATCAAAATTTAAATTGTATGTTAAATCAAACAAACTATTGATTCTTTAGTTAATCAGTCAAACTTAGTTTTAATAGACAAGGAAAGAAATCTTTCATAGAACTTTTAAAGTTAAATGTAGAAATCAAAAACAATTCAAATATTATTTTAGTGCTTTAAAATAAAAATTAACTTGATTTAATACTCAGCAAAATTCAATCTAAAACGTTAACTTATTTACAATATTTTTAATTGGAATTGTTAGATTACTATTTACTGTTATATCGTAGTTCGTCACTTTCACAAATATAGTTCACTAACCTTTAATGTAGTTTTTTGAATTTACCCTCACCACTTCAGATACTTCTATGTTCCTTTGTATTGCTTTAGTCGCTGAAGATCCTCACACTCGTACTGTTTACAGTGATGTTATGAACTCCGACCTTGTTTTGTTAAATTATACTCTAAAATAAAGTTAAGAATTGTTTATAATTACTTAATGATCACAATCGTAAACACTTCTTGATTGTGCCGTGATGTCGTTAATTGAAATTGTAACCAAAACCCTTAGAAATAATTATAGTAATTTATGGTTCTTCGTCTCTTATTTTTATAAGATAGGGGATGACTATGTACTTTTTATCGTCGAAATGTAAGTATTTTAAATACTGTTAATAAACTTAAATTATGAAATTCTTCCTTGATTTCAGTTATAATAGTTAAGTTGGATTCCAAACTCAACTAAAATTTTGTCTAAATGGTACAAATCATTATTCTCACCTGGCATAAAAAAAACTCAGGTAAATTAAAACAGGTACAATTTTCTTGATATAATCTTTTAACTCCTTAATTATTTTTTACTTTTAATGGTAAAATTCAATTTTACTATATTTAGTTTTTGTTTATTTATTTAACTCAAACTTGGTTTAGGTTAACCCGACGTACTTTGATTATCTTTAATCAATTTAGTAATTACTTGTTATGAGCTGCAAAGCTTGCATTTACAATGGTCAAAATACAACTAAAATTTAGTAAAGGTTGCAGCAGCAAATTGAAAGGAACTGCTGACTTTGTAATATTTTGAAAATTTTCTAATCTTTGAATAGATATAACTTCTTCAATATGTGGTTAAAATGGACTTTGAGGACATATTGTTGTATTAAATTAATGTCAGATTCTTTATGCATAGCCTTAATGAATATTTCTACAATTTTTTGGAAAACTTTGGTACTAAATTAGTTAGACACCAAATTTGTTTGAAACCGTGGTAAATTATTTTAATATTTTCAACATTTTGTGTAAAATTCCTATGAAATGGATGGAAAATAGTCCTATAACATTCTATAGCTACTGGTGATCACTGTTCTCATAATTATTTTGCAGCAAATTTAGTTTCTTGAACGTATGATGCATTTAAAACTTCACACACTTTTTTAAATCACATTGTCATTATGCTATATTATCTAAATGTTTATCTTGTAATCTCTATTTACATGTATTCTATAATTTTTAACATGTACATTAATTAATTTCATCTCTTCAGTTAGAAGGTTTTTAACATTAACCTAAAGTTTTCATATTTATTCAAATTATTCCAATTAGTTAATGCAAATATTCATTTGTTTTATATGCATCGGTTTACTAATGTATTATTTTAATTCCGGCTTAAACTAACATTTATATACAATTTTTCAAATGAAATTTGATTTGATATACTAAATTTTGATTCCGATGATCGTTCGTAACTTGTTATTTTCATTAATTTGTTGTTTTTCTTTTGTGTAATTGTTCTTTTAATAAATACGTGACCTTCCTACATTGATATTTTCAAATTATTTTACATAATTTTAAACTTATATACAATTTAAGTGGAAATATGAGGTAACTTCATCAGTTTTATGTCTTTATCCTTATGTAAAAGGCCCTATCTACCACAATATATATATATATATATATATATATTCACTTTTGTACATAGGTAAGTTGATTCCAATTGACTTATTTTGATCCCCAGAATACGTGGTAGCTCTATGTTCCAACAGTTTTGAGACACCCGGTATATATATATATATATATATATATATGCAGCGTGTCAATAAATTAGTCTAAAAAATTGTAAAGGTGTATGCATAATACTGGTGAAAACAAGAAAAAAGTTTCTATAAGCATGGCCGCTAGAGTTCACCAATTTGAAGGATAAACTACTAAATGCGTTATAGTCTAATATCCTCTGAATCAACTAGTGCAAAATTCTGAATTTTTTGTCACTTGCTTAAAGTTTTCAGTTGAATGTAATGATTGGAAAATTATTTTCAAGTTTCTCGTAGAAAATGCATTATCGGCTGAATTGAAGACATTTCCTTCCCCTAATTTTTTACGCAATGCGTTTTCGTGGAATTTGATTGAAAATTCTAGAAGAATAGGCTACTTTCCATAAAAAGGGCCCTCTATCTATAAGCCACTAACTCCGAGTGTTTCTGAGAAAATTTAGTATAAAGGTAATGCACCGAGAAAATCTAAAACCAATCTTTCACGCCAACCTTGCTTAAAAAATGCAAACATCCATAGTATCTAATAGTATTTGTGCTTTGACGTTTAATAAAAATTGTACTTGTAAGCTCATTCTTCATAATTTAAATTACCTATCCTATTTAATTTTAGCAAACCTGAATTATACGACGGCTACAATGGCATATATGCATTTCATTTATGGGCGCGCAAATTCCTTTGAAGCTTGCCGCCTTTATACTGAAATGTACGCTACTAGACGAGTTGCGCAACCTTTGCAAGACTTCATCAGAAATTGAGAGATGCGGATTCCTTTAAACGTTGAAGTCGCAATTGTGGTAGAGTCAGAGCAATTAGAACTCATGCATTAAGGGAAATGATTTTTCAACGCGTCAAAAATAATGTAGATACATCAGTTAGGAGAATCTCTGCGGCTGAAGGAGTAAGCTATCAGTTTATATGGCTTAGTTTGCGTGAAAAACTAATATATTCTTACTATCTCTAGATCGCCCAGGCCTTAACAGCAACTGATTATTTTGCCTGATTAATTTTTTGCCACTGGTTTTGGAGAAAATTTTCCGGAGATTTGAATTTTTCGAGCAATTTTATGGTACCGGACCAGTAAGGCTTTACAAGAGATGGAATAACTAGTTTCCACAATAGTCATCAATGGTCTGACGTGAACCCTCATGCAATTATTGAAAGCAGATACCAAGATCGATTCGCAACTAATGTCTGGGCTGGCATAGTTTGTGACAATCTGATTGGACCTTTTGTTTTACCAAATAGATACTAAATACCATTTTACATTAAAAATAACACATTAAAATGAAATAAAACAATTTCAGGTTATCTGGACGTGAATACCTAAACTTTATACATAATGATTTTCCACCATTAATGGAGGAAGTATAGCTTGCCCCGCGAAGAGTAATATAGTTTATATACAACGGAGCCCAACCTAAGTTTTCTTTAGATGTTAGGCACCACTTATAGTAAGTTTTGAACGTCGAAGTGTAGGATGCGATGGTCCAGGAGAATGACCGTCACGCTCTCCTGATTTAAGCCCACCGGCTTTTATCTGTGGGGATATTTAAAGGAAAAGGTAGGCCGTACCTTTTAATGACGAAATACAGATACTTCAACGAATTGAGAATTCCTGCAATGAAATTCGAAATACCCCTGGTATTTTCCAAAGAGTTCGTTCATCTTGGTGGCGGAGAGCACAAAAGTATGTCGGTATGAATGGAGGCCACATAGAACACTTACTGTAAAAGTGTAGATGTTTTCGTTAAATGGTAAATTGTTGTTATTAATTTTTTTAATTTACCAGTTTACGAAATTGAATAAAACATTTGATGAGTTGGCTTTAGTAAACTTTACTAGTATTTTATGGTCAAAGTAAGGCACAGTATAACTTTTAGACTCATTTTTGTAATTTAGGAAACATGATAGTTTTCCAAAAATTTTAGTTGCTATTTCTATATCGATATCTGTGTATAAAACTAAACCACAATAATCTCTTTTAATAATGCTTAATTGTCGCTGTATTTGATAATAGTAAATGTGTTTTTCATTTAAATACGGGTTTTTGTCTTATAATAACCGTTTACGCTTTCCTATATGGCTTCGCGAATAGTTTTGTCTTTCACGAGATATAAATTCTTCACTTCGAATAATCCATTTTCCTCAGGACGGCCATCGGGACTTGCTCTCAAATAGGCGTACTTCTTAAAAATTAAATAGTCTACAGTACTTACCGTGAAATTTTTAATTTCTTTATATCTAGGAATAGCCGTTTTTTTTTCATTTGTCCTGCCGTATAAAATAGTAGTAGCACTTAGATGTTGGAAATTATAGAGTAAACACCTAATAATCGAATGACAAGATGTTGGATCCCTTTTGAGACATATCCGTCCAAACGAAGACGTTGTCAAGCGATTGCGGCGAATTTCAAACCAATGCGCATTACAATGCCGTCCTATAGTTTTTTGTCAAGCTTCGTTTCTGTAGTTTATCCACAAAGTATTTTGAATTTGTTGTTTCTTAATAGACATTTACTCTGCACTTAAATCTGATTCAGCTGAATTCAGCCCATAATCCATATTTGCTTCTTCAATACCGGTTGTTAACTTTGTTTAATTTTTTTGGTAATATTTTTAGTAGATTCTCGTCGTATTTCTTGATATTTACAGAATTTTGAAAATACTGTTGAGACTTCACTCTTAATACCCTTGGCGATACCTGGATGATACCACGACGATCTTGCATTAAATGACAATGCGATCGCATAACAACGTCTTTGGCAACAACCTCGTTGAATGTTGTTGATGCCGTTAATATACAATATTAACAATTCACATCAACATGTGTAAGAATTAAATAAAAATGTATATAGAATTCCTAGACACAAATAATGCGTTTTAACTGAACGTAAATTAGTTATTCTTAACATTCTAAAATAGTCTGTAAAGTTATTTATTTAATAATACAAAGCATAATTAAGTTTGCTTAGACAAAAGTCGTAGAAACTTAATTTCCTTTCAAAGCATTAGTAAATTAAGATAGCAACTCCTTTATTTAAGCTAAACGTGAAAATCAGTTCAAAATAAAGCAAGTTTTAACAAACTTATTTCAATGTTTGTAAAGCCTTAGAGATTGATCGTAATTTAATAATTTTAAATCTTGAATCAGATTTAACATTAATTTTATTCATTGCATTTATTTCTACTTTGTTGTGTATGTTTAACATTTTAAAATCATTATCTTATTTAAATAAATTCTACTTTTAATTATCATTGCCGAATTTATTCGATAAAGACAAAAGAATTGTACTTAAATTAAGCCTTTCAGGTAAAAGCGATAAGTGTCGAAAAATCTCCCAAGTCACTGAGAATATTGCTACCGAATACAATTATTATGTGGTCGACCCCTAAATATGCCCAGTGACACAGAAATTGCAACACTAAGAAGGAGTAGGAATTTCTTAACTAAAGTTGATAGATTTGTTAGGGTGGCATTAAGTAATAATTGATTTACTTTTGAGATCAAGTGGTAATCTGATAGCGTCACATTTGACAGTTGTTATAATTTTTTGCTAACTTTTTCGATCTGTGCTTTTCGTACGATTTGTTGTTCTTTTCTTTGTTAATTAACATTATTTTGGTTGTTATTCTTTTGTTAACGTGTTTTGTTTATTTGATCATGCCTAGAGTACGGCAGCAAGGATATTACCGTCAATTAAGCGAATTTGACAGAGGTCGAATGTTGGTTTGCGCGAAGCTGGTGTTTCATTTGCGGAAATGGCTAACCGTGTAAATCCAAATCGGTCTACTGTAATGCGAGTGTATCGTGCATCGTTTAAAGATGGACAGGAACATCTTAAGAGAGGAACCTTAGCTTCAACAAGAACGAATGAGTGTCAAGATCGTCGCTTAAGACAACTAGCATTTAGAGAACGATTTTCCCCTACTTGAGTAGTTGGTGACCTATCGTTTGGATAAGACGGTTGGCTTGTAACTCTTAGAATAGTTTACCACCGAATCCGAAGTTTTGGGTTAACATAAAATCGTCCGCAAGGTGTGCTTTCTTTTGACTGCAGAATATTGTTAGCAACGGTTACAATGGTGCAATGAACGATCTCGTTGGAATCTTGAATGGCGTCGTGTTGTCTTTAGTAGCGAATGTAGATTTTATTTAAGAATGCACGACGTTCTTATGAGAGTCAGAAGAAGACGGGTGCACGACGGAATCTTTGATTTACAGTTGTGAGGCACGTACACCGCACTGTAGCTGCTAGGGTTTGGGGTGCGATTACTTATGGCAGCAAATATCCCTTAGTGTTCATTTGAGGCAATTTGACATCACACGGTATATTGCGGAGATGAGTTGAACACCTCTTCTGCCATACTTACAAGAGCTCGAATATTTATTATTCCAGCAAGATAATTCACGGTCACATGTAGCAAGATTTTCCTTGAACTTCTTTGAGCAGGTCCATATTAATCTTTTGCCCCGGACTCCAAGATGTCCAAATTTTTCTCCCACTGAACATATATGGGACATAACGTGTAGAAGCTTGCTAAATTTGCAGCGTCTTCTTTTGATTTGGGAGGTCTCGAGACATGGGGTGCAACTTGCATGGGTAGCAATACCCCAAGACAAGATATGCCACCTTATTCAATCAATGCCTCCGCGTGTAAATGAATGTGTAAATCAGAGAGCATCACACATTATTAACAATTATTATAAAATTTTGTTTAACCCTTAACTGGTATGTTAGGTTCATCAACTCTTTCACGTATGGTGGGTCAGAGGAGATCCTATAATATAATATTGGGTAAAAATAGTATGCAAAAAATACATACCTTTATTTTTATATATTTATTATATATTTTGGATTACTAGAAATGATACGTGATTAAAAACAGCTTAAAAAAAGTTAGGTAACATTTTCTGGGCTCTGTAATAGGAAAAAAAAATGGGTTCATGAAAATAAAAAAGTGTAGGTCATTATTTTACCTTAGTATTTATAAATAGATTATTCCACACAACGTAGACACCTTACAAATGTTGTGCTATGCATCTTACAAATACCCTTGTCACATACTAAACATTTCTGCGGACGTTTATTGTCATTTTGACATATGTACCATTGTCGTCTTTTTTATGAACAGGTATAATTTCTCTGTTACAAGTTGTACTGACGAAAACCAATTATCCGCAGTAATCTTGCGGTTGCTGTTTACAATTGGTTGAACCCGGGACAACAAAAGGAGGCCTATAAAAGTTTTCGACTTTTTCTATGTGGTTTGTAAACTGACAAGAGAAAACATTTCTATAATTCGATGATTAGTATATTGTATTGTTTTTTTTATTCTAATATGTGTTCATCAAATTACATATTCCAAGTATCTACAGGATTTTTTGGTTCATTCCTATAAGCTTCACTTATTACAGTAGGAATGAGTTCTTATTGTGTTCTCAGCACGAGTGTTTCAACATCTAGCAGATACCTTTGACCACTTATATCTATTCTTCGTAAAATAGAATAGCGTGCTTTTATCAATTCCTTCCTTCGTTATGTTGTCCGCCGTTATGTTGTTCGACAGCATTTTCACAAGGATATTTGCCTTCTTTTCCTTCCTCCGACCCTTCCACCTCACTATCAGTTTCATGAGCACCAAATTCACACTCACTTGATAAATACTCACCAATATAAGCATCCTGTGCCTCTAACTGTAGTTCAGCGTGCGTTAAAGCGCTTTTGTTATCCATTGCGTAAATGTTAAAAAAGTATTCTTAAGGTATGGTGCGTCACCTTTGACCCGTAAGCGCGTATAATTCTGAAACAATAACCAACTTCAACCAACTTAAGTATGTGACTAATAAAGCAGCATAGTGTAGGAGAATTCACGAAAACGCAAAGCGGTGCTGTAAATGCCGCGCATCGAAAATTACCGAACTAAAGTCACATGGGCCAGCATTGACCCAGAATACCAGTTGAGGGTTAACTAATAAAGATCTTCCTTCCAAATTTTGAACATTTATTACTTATAACATGGTCAAATATTGCCACCAAATTTCATCCGGGAATTCCAACCCCTGCTTGGTGCTATAATTTCTATGTCACTGAATATAAATAAACCGCTCAACTAACCACAGATTGATACTATATCAATCAAACAAGACATGACTACATAATATCGTAATTAGTTCTGTTTTACCTGAAAACTTGGTCACCAAAGCCGGATATCTCTCAAGGTGATCTGTAGTTACATTTTAAGCAAGTCTACTGGCCTTTTTGATAAAAAAATTTATACTGCCTTTCATAGTTTGTATTATTTGTAAATTTGTGCCGCCGAACGTTTTTGCCTGTTTAAGATACAGGCATTTTCAAGGCGATAATGATGTATGCTTATTTATTTGAGTATGTTATGGATTAGTAATAAGCTTTTGGTTCACTGGGCCAGGTCAGGTTAAATGAATAAAATAATAAATACTAAATTAAAACACGTAGGAAAAATCATCATTCAAACACTTTTAAATGGTATTCTTTTATACATGAAGTTGTGAAAATCATTTTGTTGTGATTTCGTATGCTTTGCTGGTTGGTTTATTAAATTTTTTTTATTTGATTTGTTTTATAACTTTTATTTCAATTTTAATTAGTATAGCTTCATATATAAACTTTTCTATTAAATAAGCTTAATTCATTTTCAGTCATAATTATCTGCCAAATTGACAGTTTGAATTTGACATATTTTGTTGTTAATTGGTTCTGTAACTAGTTGTTGCAATTACTGTGAAGTAAAACGTTATACTAATTTATTTCATATATTTATTCTAAATATTGTAAATAAATTTCTTATTTTAATTCAATAATAATTTTCTTCCCGAAAAATTTGTCGACATTAATATTATAGATAATTTGCAGGTTATGTATTGGCTCTCGCTGGCGTGTATGTCCAAGATATGATCTACGGAAACATTTCGTAGTCCACTGGAAACTGAAATTTTAATTATAGCCTGTTATAAATACCGCTATTGTACTTATAAGCGCGATATTGTCACTCCTAAAAATTATAGGATTAAATGGTACAATTACGGAGATGGAACCTTGTTCAAGAATTAGTGTCAATTACAGGTCAAAAGTCAAAATCACACCTGGGTCAAGTATACCAAGTCTAAATCGTTAGTCAGAGTCGCAAAACAAAATCAAAACCCAAAATCACTCCGCGTCGGTGATAAACCTATCAAGTTCGGAATCAAAAATCAAAATCGAAAGCCAAAATCACGCGAAATATCAAATACAATACTTAGTAGAGAACAGGGAGAAACTTACACGAGTACAGCAGTAAGAATAATGAGGTAAATATATATATAATTCATAAATATTTGTCTACTGAACGACTAATTCTTTGAAGTCTTAGGATAGAAAATAGGTCGTTGATGTTTCGTCAACCTTTACTGGTAAAATAATATGGATTTCACCACAGCTTCGTTAAAGGATTAGTATTCTCACCCTTGGATGCCTGTGCTTCCAACTAATTAACAGTCCGATTTTTAGAATGGAATGGAGAATATACTAACAGCAAGGTATATTTCAATCATGTTCTTCTATTCATTATTAGAGCAGATATACTATATACGGTAAACTTTTTACTCTAAGATCTAAGCTAATTTTAATTAAACCATACTCCATCCCACTTACAACATTAGAGAGATAGACCATATACCGGCTCTAAGCTAATTTTCATTAAAGCATACAATGATCCGCCCTCTTACAACATTTATTAACATAATTTATCATTTGATAGTTATCATTTAAAAGAAACTCAATTTGTAGTTAATAAAGGTAATTAAAATTTGAATCAGCTCCTAACTTAATCTAGGCTAGATTAATATACCAAATTTGAAATATCTAAGCTAATCACCTTTCGACCAAAAAAATTATTTAAGGCGATTTTATATACCATAAACTTAGTTAAAAACAGTTTATGTTCTAAAAGACAGTTTCAAAACTGAAAATATAACCAAATTACAAGCATTTAAATATACTTTAATTTGTTAGTTTCACTTGTCCTTAATCATACTTGCCCTGATATCATCACAATTATCATAAACTTGAAAATAAAAGCGTTGAACAAATTCTATAACATTAGAAAGTGATTTTTTTGTTTTAAATAGATATTTATACTTAGAATATGAAAATCTAAAAGATCACAAGTTTAAAATAACGCATAATGAGAGCGTTAAGGAGACACAAGTAAAATTTGACACTTAATTATCACAAATGTATATTACATTATAACCGTCTAAAAGTTAAATAAAGAAATGAGTTCAAATGGGAAATAAGAATCAGCTATATTACCAGCATCAATTAAAATAAATGGATTAAAAGTAAATTATAAAAACAGTACACATAAAAGGTTTTATAAATATTTATCATGAATTTATTCTAGGAAAAGCAGGAAAAATAACAATACACTCACACTGTCTTAACCAGAGTTTGAGTCTCTACAGCAAAATAAGAACTACGTTGCAAGGTATTTTTAAAACTGAAAATTATGATTAAGCTCAATAGAAGGTACTCATTCTATTTCTTATAGTAATCGAAACAGGAATTCAAGAAATTTAATTTAAAGTACTTAGATTATTTTTTCAAAATACGAACTATTAGCCTGACCATCGAGCTTTCTGCGCAGTTATCGCAGGAGACAATGGCCTTGAAGGAATTTACCTATCTTTACGTTGGCTATTCTTGACTAATTAGATGACAAAGGTAAAGGAAGAACTAGAAGATCTTTCACTTGCCATTATAGGAATATAAATGCCTACGTGTAGAAACTAAATCCTCCTATCGATTCCAAATTCGCAATATGTGAAAGCGAAATTTAGTAACACATTTTGAACAAAGGCCGAATAATTCAAATGAAATAATTCCTTTCATTTCGATTTCTGGTTCATACTTTGAGATGTGAAAAATCTCATAGCCCTCTGGCTTCGATTGCTGTGGTCATCAGCTTGCCTACCAAAACTGTAAGAATCACACTATTCAGTAGGGATCTCTAACATGCCAAGAATTATATGGGCACGGCACTTACGAATCTACGTCCTTATACTGGAAGAAAGCATATATTTTAGGTCTGTCCGGTGAAAAGTTCAGCAGTCTCGATCGGGTTTGAACTTGCGTGTCTGTGGACATATAGGCTAACATACTAAACACTATACCAATCGAGGCCGGCACAGATGAAATTGTTAATAATAGTTAAGAAGTTTATAAAAGAGTTAACAATTGGCAACACTAACTACAATTTATCGTTGAGATAATATATAGCCGGAGATACATTCCCTTTTAACTCGTTGTTTTTTTCTTGAACCCACCATTTTTTGCTCTAAAAGATTTTTTAAACTTTTTCAATGCCAAATTTTCTGACGAATGCGAATTTGAAAGGCGCGCTTGGCCGCATTTAATGCCTTCTGCGTCAAATTTGCGTTTTTCCAAAAATTGTAAGTTGACAACTGTGCAACATAATTTGCAGTTCAACCCGTTGTAACTTTTGTAATTTTTAAGCCATTTAAACAATTTTTTTGTAAATTAAAAGCCACTTTAATTTTAGCACAACGGTGAAATTCAATTTTTACCAAAAGTAGTAACTTATTATTGATATACAAAAAACTAACAATAGTTGCGAGGAATTTTTTATTTGTGATTCCATTATAATAGCGTTTGCGCCATTAGAGCCTCAAAACACGGTAGTTATTTTTTTATTTAAGGATTTTTTTTCTAAAATATGGATATCTTTCGTAATGACAAATTAAAGTTGGTATTCGCATTACGCTCTCGATTAGCTTGTTTGCTATCCTCTACAACCAACCATGTAACAGTGATAAAAACTAAAAATCTCGTACGTTTTTTTATTTTAAAGAATATTAACCCATTTTGCTAAACACATACAACTAATTGTAAAATTTTTTTTTACTCATTTGCAATTGAATGTAAATCTTGAAGCGTTAAATTTACAATAAACATTTTTCTCACTGAATGCTGGTTTTGGATATTTATCCATTAAAATAGGCGTCATAATACGGTCAGAAAATTGCCGTCTAAAGACTGTAGGATCTGGAATTTTGCAAAGTAGGTGATTGGTAATTTTATATATTTGTATCTGATATAAGCCCCTAAAAACGTGAAATTGGAAAGCCATTTGGTGGCCGAAAAATTTGAAACTATATAAAAACAAAGGTTCCTACCTAAATAAATGGAACACAAATTAATTTATAGATAGAACTTTAAAAAAAACAAAAGCTTATTGTTTTGGCAAAATTTATTTATTTTATGCAAAGTAGTCTCCTTAGGCTTCAATACACTGTTTTGGATGGTCAATTAAGATGAGAGATTTCGTTCAAGATCGCTGTCGGCATCTTCTAAATTGTTTCAATATCGGCCTAACGCTGTCCTTTCATCGGTAAATATAGTTTAAAAAATAGGCAGAAGTCGCAGCAGGCCAAATAAGGTAAATATGGTTAATGATTAAATGTCATTTTTAGTTAAAAAATCAGTGACAAGTGTCGAGCGATAAAATGTTGCATTATCATATAACAAGCGCCAGTGTCTATTGATGGCGCAAACCACCAATACCTGACAAAAGACGCTTCATAACACAAAGATAACATACAGAAATGACTGTTTGGATAGCTGGTACACACTTTTTGTGCACTATGCCTTCCAAATTATAAAAACAAGTCAACATAGTTTTAACCTCTCCAAATGGCTTTTTCGTGGTTTGTCTTCGCTTGGATGCTTCCATTCAGAGCTTTTGCACTTGGTCTCTGAATCATATTAGAAACACTACTTCTCATCGCCAGTTACGATAGAATACTTGAAATTTTCGTCCTTTTTTGACTCTTTTCACAATGTTGAATTGGAAGCAATTTTTGATTATCAGATAGCTTGTGTGGTACAAACCGTGCACAAACCTTTATCAGTCCCAAATGCTTTTAAGAAATGCGACTAATTGAATCTTTGAAAATATTTAATTCCATTTCCGTGTATTTTAATGAAGATTTCGGTTCATTGATGATAAATTCACGCACAAGCTCGATGTCACTTTCAGTAACTACAGATTTTTTTGCGCCAGGATGTTCGTCGTTATTTATGTCCATACGGTCGTCCTTAAGTCATCTGTACCACTTATGCATTCTCGTACTTTATAAACAATCCTCACGATACACTTGTTTCATCAAATTAAACGTTTCAGTAAATTACTTACCTATTTTAAAACAAAACTTGATATTTGCTCTTGTTCAAAATTAACTTGGACCAGTACCAAGTACACAGTTACTTTATACACACTTTTTCCACTTCTAGTGATGCAAATGTCATAAACTTTTGAACTAACCTTACTGAAAGATCTACCTCACCGACGCATATGTTTGTTAGTAAATGGCGTCACAAAGAATTACTACTTTAAAACAGCTTCTTTTCTTTGAGACAAATATCGTCTATCTCTATTACAAAATCATGAAATTTTACATTCTTCGACCCCTTTGTTTTAAACTTTTTGGAAGTACATTAAATAATGTATATACTTCAAGACTAAAGTGCTTTTTAATACTTCGCTCTCAGGATTAAAAGAGGCACTTGGTATATAATAGTATATTATATACCATGATATTAAAGTAGCCCTTTTAATCCCGAGAGCGAAAGTTTATTTCTCAAGCACCAGTGAGAGAAATAATCGCTCGTGAGATTAAAAAATAACTTTGTTCTGAGGTATACACATTATTCTTTGCACTTCCGAAGAATTTTAAATCAAAAAGGGCCGAAGAAAGTAAAATTGCATGATTTTGCAAGGTACATTAATTTGTGTTCCATTTATTTAAATATCTTATCTTTTATATGTATAATTTTAGATTTCTTCTGCCTACCTAATTCGCTTTCCAATTTAAAGATTTAAGGGGCTTATATCAGAAACTAATATATAAAATTGCCAATAACCTACTTTGTAAAATTCTGGATCCTACAGTCTTTAGATGGCAATTCTATAACCGTATTATGACACCTATTTTAATGCATAAATATCCAAAACCAACTTTAAGAGAGAAAAACGGTTATTGTAAATGTAACGCTTCAAGATTTTCATTTAATTGCAGATGAGTAAAAAACTTTTTAAAATTAGTTGTATGTGATTAGCAAAATGGGTTAATATTCTTTAAAATAAAAAAAAAGTACGAGATTTTTGGTTTTTATCATTGATACATGTCAGGTTGTAGCGGATAGCAAACAAGCTAATCGAGAGCGTAATGCGAAGATCAAATTTAACTGGTCATGACGAAAAATATACATATTTTAGAAAAAAAGTCCTCAAATAAAAAAATAATTACCGTATTTTGAGATTCTAATGGCGCAAACGAGATTATAATGGAGTCACACATAGAAAACTTCCTCGCATCTCGAAAATTTCAATACGAAAGAAATTCTCAATGCAACTATTTTTATATTTTTGTATATCAATAATAAGTTATTAATTTTGCTAAATATTGAATTCAACGGTTGTACTTAGAATAAAATGTCATGTCAATTATAAAATAACTGTTTAAATGGCTTAAAAATTGCAAAAGTTACGATGGGTTAAACTGAAAATTATGCTGCGCAGTTGACAACTTATAATTTTCGGAAAAACGCAAATTTGACAGAGAAGACATTAAATGCGGCCAACGTGCCGTCAAGATTGGGATCTGCCAGAAAGTTTGGCATAAAAGAAGTTGACCAAACCTTTTAGAGCAGAAAATGGCGAGTTCAAGAAAAAACGACGAGCTAGAAGGGAATGGATCTCCGACTAATAAGTTTATATAGAGAGATAACTGTAGTAAAACTTAATCTCTTTTACTAAGGGAAGACAAGATGCAGTGTGTAACCCGCGTTAGTTGATTAACGTTCACTGATAGGGTCCTCCCGCATCTCAATCTCAGATGGGCAGTGAATTGCAGATTAAATAACGAGGATACCAATTACAATGTTTTGTGCGCTTTGAACCTCCATCAATTGTTACACCCTATTAATAGAATAGCTTATAGGCAGATATTCCAGAATACCTGTTAACAATAGGTTAACAATTGCGATGCGAAGTTGTTCTAATTTGTATAAGAAATTAAATTGGGAAACCAAAATAACAATAAAAATTTAATTATCACAGTATTCAGATAACGGTGCAAGTTGATTGCGATTGAGAAAACATTTATAACTTGTTGACTGAGTGATGTAATAAAATATACATGTTGCCCGTATGGACACAAACCAAACAATTCAGAGCTATCCGTTTTTTGGAAACCAGTTATGCTGAGCAGTAGTTAGTCGTTGGATGCAAATTCGATGCAGTTGGATGAAAAATAGGATGGTAAACGTTCCTTGCTGAATTCGAATTAGGTAGAAAGAAACTTTAACAAGTAAGCCGTTTTGCACTATATCAAAAGCGAAGCTTGCAAACATACAGACCAATTACCGTCAAATTAAACAATTGAAAGTGGTAGTACGAGTGAATCCCTTCAGTATAGTTCCTGAATTAACACTGTAAGAATTGGTAAACTTTACTTAAGGTGATTGTGAAAACCGTTAAAATGCTTAACATTTCGAATCCAAAAGTAATATTAATAAAAGTATAACCAATTTAAAAAAGTTCCTCCCAATTTTCAAAATTGAACTAATTAGTCGGCCAAGGTTAACCAAAAACTTAAGAGATGGCACTAGCAAATTCAATAAGATCATCGGTATAAATTATAGATTATAAGTCTAGGTCGCAGTCAACGTACAAAGTTTGACGATATATAGAACAGAATTAAATTAAACAAAGGAACTTATCTGGGAATGCTGGATTTTAATTACTTATTTAAATAACCATTCTGATCTGATCTCCAATGCTCTACTTGCAGCCAAACTTCCTCCCAGGGACTTCCTATTACTGATACATATAAAATGAATGAATTTATCATTTTAGAATTTTCTCCATCTTATTAAAACGAACCAAAAAGCAAAAGTATAAGTGCCATAGGGTCGCTAGTTACTTCCTCATTTTACTAAAATATAAATATGCAACTGATCTAAATAATAATTATTGTTGATGTGAAGAGAAATCAAACATCGATTATAAATTTTCCACTTTCCAAGTCCAAGTCAAGCCTACCTTTATGATGCTAACACCTCCTCTCCTTCCTCTGACTGTTGAGTCTGCTTTATTTGATCTGCAACACCTGTCTTTGAATTATTAAAATAATTACACGTTTCGCATTAACTCGTATATGTTATTATGGTTCACAAAAACTACAAGGAAATACATATAAATTATTACAATAAAATTAAATATAAATCCTTGAATTATAGTAGAAAATAATTCACTAGAAATTTTAAAACAAAATATTATAGAACGGTACATCCCTAATGTGCAGGACGTAATAGAACATATTCTAAAAATGTGAATATAAATATAATTCTAGAAACGGGACTTTACAAATTAAAATATTCTAAAACTCACAAATTCATTAAGTATAGAAATAAGAAACGTATTGGATTTCAAATTATATCAAAGCTTAGTAGTAAAACAAATGATTGCGTTGACCACGATGCTTGGTAATTAATAATTAATTAAATTTAAATTAAAGGAGTTAACTAATTAAGTGTCTGGTAGAGTTTCAGAACGTAATAATTCATACCTAATATATTATTTTCCGTCCCGCAAATGACTAAAATGACAACCATTTAAGATTTTTTGAAATATTGAACCCTTTATTGAAATGGGCAAGCCAGTGCAGGCGCAACTTAATTAGTTTTTTCAATAAAACGAACGAATTTATTTCTTTGATAGGCTTTATCGTTAACAAGATAATAAGCAGCATTTATACCTAATTGTACTTACATTTTACAGACATTAATTTGCCATGGAAGAAATATCTTCGACCTTGACCGAGATGTAATAATTACTTTGTCTAGTTAAAGAAATGTCATTTAATCAGTTTCATATATCTTTCCTACTACCAAAATTTTGGAATATACGCTTGCAACGGTTTGATGTTTTCCATATACGGGTGCAATGCGTTTTATTTCTCTACAGATGACAATTGAGGTCCTAAATTTGTTATCATTACGTAAGACTATGATTTAGTTATCAATTTGAACAGGATCTGTATTCTTCAATATTTGTCGCTTTCCATTTTTAATGCCTTGAAGGACTTTCGTTTCTGAGACTAAATTAGGTTAATCCTGGCTGTAAAAACATCTTGTGACCTTCAATTTCAAACTGGGTAGACCCATACATTTCTACAATTTTTAGGGAATCTTAAAGACTAAAATTTATATTTTGTTAAGTAAATTCTGCACAGTATTATGGGGAGCTTGTAAAATTAAAGCTCCCTACGAATAAAATTATCAACATCGGATTTCTTGAAGTTGTGATTATTAAAAATATAATTACAGTTCCTCTTAAATCTGCTACTTATACTGAGTATGACCAATTTAGTTTCATTTTGTTTGATAAGACTTACACTTCATGTAACTAGCTTGTTCTGGAGGTTCTTTAGAATATATTACATATTCCGAATCAGGTAACTGATAGCGTTGGAGTTGCAGCAAGGACAAAATATAACTAAGCTGGAACACACATCAGAGATATACCCATAGTTTTAATTTGGTAAAAACGTTTACATTTATTAGTTTAGCCTGAATTTGACGTTCGTAGTCGCCTTCCCTTAAATGTATGCTGCAAATTCTTTTGTATGGCTGATTAAACTTGTCTTTACGAAGGTATCAGCCCATATACCGTTTTAAAACTGAAACTCTTTTGCTTTTGCATATAGCGACACTAGAGTTACTTTCGCCAGGTTTCTGATCAATTATCACTAATAAGCCAATAGTTTTGAGAATCATTAGGTAAATATTGCCACGCTGATAGGTGGAGAATGGCTTACTGAGGATGGTACCTCCAAATGGGTGCGTGTAACACTTACCAAAGTGACGTAATAGAAATAATGATGGTCCGGCTACCACAGGTGTACTAACGGTAGGATGGGTAAGTCCACGATCAGTACGATTCTTTGCACGCCTCTGTCCTAAAAGATCTCAACAACCTAAACGACTTCAAGAAGTTAAAATCGAGCTCACGTAGAGAGCTTTAAATTTACCTTTCAAAATAAAGTAACCCAAGTAATAAAATTTATACAGCGAGTGGATTACAATCAATTCGTTGCTCACGATTAAAACCAAATCCAAAAATGAGCCATGCTGTTCCTATTCATTAATACAAAGATACTAATTAATACCTCTACTAAAATAATTTATTTAATCGTCCAAAGATAAAAAAGTGACAACTGAAACAGCGAAAGTATTGTTCTTTTCCTAATAAATTTATAACCAAAACGTCATCTGTATGAGGACGAAGGAAGACAACATAATTATAGATAAATGGTTTTATTGTAATTAATTTAACGATATTAAAATTCCCAATTTTTGACAAGTAAATCTGACGATAATATAAATCTTACGAAAAATCATTACATACAACATCAAAATTTAATTGAATTCACTAATGTATTAATTAAACAATTGAAAAAGAAATTTTCGGCGTGCTTGTGAAAATTTTTTCTAAAATTGCTATAACACATACAAAAACCGGTCGAACGTGTCTTCATCGACAGTTGTGATGGCGCGATACAATAACCTACAAACGCCTTGGATATTTCTTAAAACAAGAACAATTTTTTCAGAATATTTGAACGTAATTAAATAAGTATTTCCTTCTACGGATAATCCTAGTTAAAATTGACGCTGGGTAAAATAAAGTTACCTAATTTAAATTGGCGCAATAAATCGAATTAATGCAACCCCTAATAATAAAGTATGCAAAAGTATTTAATTCATTAAAAGTAACCAAAATTGTAAACGAAACAAAAGAATTACTTTCACAAAAATTCCAATCTTTCATGAAACCAACCAAAATTTATAAAGAAGCCCTAGACTTATTACTTAAATATAACTCTCTTTATCCCAAACGTTAATAGTATTAATTACTATGAAATTAAATTTTACATTACTAAAGCACAACCTTACGTATTATTATTTTAAATGAATTATAAATCATTTACATAGTATGAAACCAAATAAGTAGCCCAAAAATATGTATGTAAATATAAGAAGAAGTATGCACTGTATATGGTACAAGGTAAAATAAAAATTTCGTTACTGACCCTCCGCAACAAAACATTATGCAACTGCTGCCCTTTAAGCGGGACTCCGAGTCGATAAATCTGGGGTTGAAACTCTTAGCGAACGTAGTAATAACCTCCAAGTAGTCCCTGTGTTATATGTGTACGCCAAACGGATTCAGAAGCCAGCAGATGGTCAAATAGCGCAACTATTGATTTCTGATCATCTTGCAGTTGTACCACAAACACCAATCGCCATCGAAAATTAACTACAGTGAAACCAAATCTAAACATTTAGCAATAGACGGCGGACTACATAAGCCGACTCAGACTGCAACCTAGATGTTATAGCGGGGTCTTATTCCGTTGCAATTCCCAATGAAAGAGGTCCTGCTGGACGGGAACCATCATTCTCAAAACAATACGTCTAATAAAATGACGTTCAAGACAAAATATGTCTGGTATCGAGAACACTATACAAAATAAGAAAGTACAATTAACCAAATTATTTACAAAAGATCATTCACCTTATAACTTACCCCGTGCGCAACATATGTGTCCTAAATTCACAGGCATAACACCTTAATGCACTCGTCGCTCATATAATAACGCTCGAGACGACACGAGGTCTACTATGAAAAGCGCCCCTCAATATTTAAGAGTGTCGCAACAAAAGTGCGAATGAATTAAGCGGGACCCAAAAAAATTAAATCTGAAACGCGTTTAATAGAATTACTTAACTAACACAACTAAACGAACCTTATAACGCATAAATAACAATATAGGTTGCTTTTAAAATTAAATACGCAGGATAAACATTAACATTAGAATTTAAATTGTTACAATATTTACCTTTAATTTGTTATTGAACATATCTTGGTGTAATAGCTACTACACACGAATTTATTTAAGTTTTTGTTTTATTTAAAGTTTTATGTTATATATGGTTATCAACAGAGACTTCATGGGTTCCCTCTGTACTTACTTGAGTGATTGCTTATCTTAGGAATTTTCAAATGTTATTCTCTAGTTACGGATTTTAATTTACAGAATTTAATGTTGTGTAATAAATTGGTTTTGAATCTAATTATAAAGATAAGATAGTGTGAAATTATCACCTTGTTGCAATCTTTATTAAACAAATTACAATACACCAATATGGCACATTTCCATCTAAGTACTACCATAGAGTTTATTTTTACGTAAGCGAATTAGGGAATGTTTGACAGCATAAAGACAGACACACATTCAGGTGTACTATTTAGTAAGTTGATAAAGGTTAACACTATTTGTAGGCCCTCTATAAGTACGCGTTGGTGCTTGATTGGTCTTTAACTCACTATCAATAGGAATGAACATAGTCGGGACGTAAATAATATATCAATTTTCTATAGAGTAATTAATTCAAGGGTTGTAGCTTCTAAAACCTTTTTTGTGTTAAGGATGGCCATTTTTACCTACAGCTCCCATAGGAAGTTTAATTAGCCTATTTGTAAGCGATATGGGATTGTCAAGAGTTGACCCTTCGTTGCCGCCTATCCAAAATTGGTATTTCAGTCTCTATTCGGTAGTTCTTGAAGATGTTGAAAGGTAGAGAAATCGATTTCGTTCTTTATCGCTTGCGCTTTTATATTTTTGTCTAATTTAAGAATTTATATCCTAACATGACGCTAATAATTAAGCAAACTACCATTTACCGTATATAAGAATTTTGAGCTAGTTTGTATAATACACCAAAGTTGATGGTATCTGTTTAAAGCTAAAGACCGAACTGTGAGTTTCAACGTTCTGTAAGGAAGATAAGTTCAGCCAACTAGATTATATTAGGAAATATACGGTCCATTGTAATATCTGACTTGACAGATTTTGCTATCGATGGCACAAGGTTAATTACAATATTAGGCCAGATCTTGAAACCTAAAAAATGAATTTAATATTTACAAGACAGAAGCAACTTGCGTTTTTGTACAGCACAATATATAGTAAACCATAATAGCAATAACAGTTATATTATGTTTCGTATAACTATGAAAAAAGATCGGTAATAACTTAGTTAATCTAAATCATTATTAAAATTTTAGTATACTATTAAATGTAACAACTGATTATAAGTATATGTCATGAAAATTGAAGTATCAAACTTTTAAATAACAACTAAGTTGTATTCATTTTTACAGCCAAAGGTAAACAAGAAATGGAAAAGGCTGAAACTGCTTTGGTTAACAAGTAATGGTTCAACTAGCACCCTGTAAATTCTAAAAACAGTAGTGATTTGTAAAACAAATATCGTGCCATCGAAAAAGAGTGCATTTATGGCGGTAAAAATTAAAAAACCCTAGGGAAATCATTGGTGATGTGTTTCTTCCTAACCAAAAAAACATGTCAACCATAGGCGCGTATCTATATTTTACACATGTTTAGTGTTTAACTATTTTTAATTGAAAATTAGAAATTGTTTTAACTTGCATCAAATGAAAAATATCCTAATTCATTTCTAACAATCAATAAGCAAATTGAAATTTCAATACATTATTTTAATTATCAATTATAAATGTTATTTATACATATGTGACATCTATAGTAAAATAATTATCTGGTAACCTTAGTATTATTTAAGTTTTATTTGCAGTACCAAGAATTTGTAAGTTTGATTGTTTATCCAGCAGTCTGCAACTCTTTCCCGATGATCCTGATAATTAATAATCAAATAAAGTTAAGCCGTAAACATAGTTTGGTTTTCTGCCACAATTATAGATTCGACAAACATGAAGAATGCAAACGAACAGAACAACAACTTGTCAAGTCCCAAAAATATGCAGACGATCAAATGAAATATGCGTAGGTTAAATTTAGATGTCAAAATGAATAATCTTAAAACATAATTAAGCAATTTCCAATTTTGAAAGAATTCCTATTCAAATTTAGA
Source organism: Phrixothrix hirtus (assembly GCA_024586415.1). NCBI lineage: Eukaryota > Metazoa > Arthropoda > Insecta > Coleoptera > Phengodidae > Phrixothrix > Phrixothrix hirtus. The sequence goes on along the minus strand of JAHWXV010222953.1, from coordinate 3,498 downwards.
AATATATGAACTAAGCTAATTTAAAATAAAAACATAGGCGTGACGCATCGTGATTCTTAACAAACATATATAACGAGTAATTATTAAACGTAAATTTCGCTGATAGAAATTGGTGGTTCCTTAGAATTTAGTTATTAATACGTAATTATTATTGTGGACATCTGCCGGTAATAAGGTACTTGAAATTTTCCAGCCGATTAAATTATTGCTGTCTAACTAGAAAATTCTTTTTTGAATCTTACGTTCTCGATATTTTATAGAGCACAAATTCTAGATAAAACCTGTTTCTTAGATTTTAACTGTCAAAGTTTTGGTAAACCTTGTTCTATAATTTTATTCGAAACCTAATTCAGATACAAAAAATTGTAAACATATAAAGGCATTGGTATTTTGAGGACTACCAAACTATAATTAAAACACTTTCAACCCCCACAACTTTTCCTCTAAATTCCACCATTAGTAGAAAATATTTTGTGGGCAATTCTATAAAAACTAAAGTTTAAGGGTTTTGGGATTTTTCAGTAAATAGTCCCTTCAAGACACACCAAATAAAGTAATTTAGAATTTGTGATTAGTTTGACAATTAAATTTGCTTCTATGGTCAATAATTTTCATAACAATTTTATACCAGATATAATTAATTTTAGTTTGTTTTGTCACTTCGGTATTTGGTTTTTAAATTATCTCTATTGGATCGCGTAAGTTTTGCTGACCTCGTATTTTAATTATTTACTTTAGTAACAAAGTATAAACCCTTATTAACTGATAATATACGGGTAATTTTTTTGAATCGTCTGCGTCTGAAGACCTTCTTGACTGCTACTTCAACTATCCCTAAAAAACAGTACCTTGCAATTTCAAACTTAACCAATTGCTTAGTAGTCAAACGCCGACAAAAGATAAATGGGAGCTAGAAGTCCTAATGACGTACACTGCTCATCCTTCTTTAAGTTACCACATCACCCTGCTACTTGATGACGTCCGCGTTTAATTCATCTACTTTACTTGTTAATAGGAATTTTATTATGCCCCCATCGGCGAATTTTATTTCTCTCTTTACTTTCGGGAAACACATACAAAGTCAAGGTTTGAAACAAATCACCTCAGTGGAAATTAAGATACAATAAGCGGTTTTCTGTTGCCATCTCAAATGCTATATTTTTATTCGAAATAGTATTTATTCCTTTACTATTTCTATTTGTATATTTAAAATTATAATAGCCCTTTATAAGTTACAAAGGATTTCTTTCATCTTTTTATTTTAATTTTAATATGGATTAAACCATTTAATTGAATATGCGTTCTTTATCTAAGTTACAAAAATCGATTTAAAATGATAACTATTGCTCGCTAAAGTGTGTGGCCACAGTATTATATTTAAAACGGAAGTGTACGAAAACGTAAATTGAATTTATGCTTATATTAAGTGGAACATGATTTCCAATCAATTTTTACATTTAAATTTGCAATAACGATATTTCTAGTATCTAAAAATAACTTCATCTCACAGTTTAGAAGTGAAGCAGAAGTAATATAAATATAGCGAATTCACTATTTCCTATATAAAATCCCGGCTTCTCACTTTGGTGAAATTGTGCCGATATCATTAAGTTGAAATTTGATTTATAACTATTCTGGTCAGTTTTTCAATTACAACAAATATAATTTGGCAGAAATTCCTGGACTTCAATTAATTCATACCTAAGATGAGGTCAGCACCAAGCTGCGAGCTCAACTGATACTTATAATATTTGTGAGAAATGGCTCCGTATAATAAAACTATATATAAATTAAGAAAGGACCCGTTTCTGCTTCCGATCATCATGTAAATTGATAGTATGGGCATTGCTTGTAACAAAATTCCTTATTCGAGCACTTCAAGTGCTAGTACGAACTACGAGCTAACTAATATTATATTGGAAATTGACAATTAGAAATTTACTTCTGACTCCTAGGTCAGTTAGTGGGACAAAATATTTTCTATGCAATTACCGTTGCAACACATTTGGCTTTATCTAGTTACTCGCTTACAGGAACGTGCCTGTAAATTAGGTACAGATATTTAGTATATAATTACAACGCAAGATTAATAGATTTATTGTTTATTACTATGACCTAGGGTATGTAATTATTGCATTAGTAATAAGCTCTTTGCATTTATTGAGAGTTAATTAAAATTTTGTGGATACTTAAGTAATTAGTTTATTTTGAAAATAGAGTATTTAAAAAGGATTTGTGTGATTTTAGATCAAGAACAATTTCTTAACATTAATAGAAAAGTATTTGAAACTTTTGAATTACATTTTCATAAAAATAAAGTTATCATTTTAATGCAACTAAAACCTTGGATACATTAGTAATCAATCAAAGCACAACCGCAGAACCGCATTGGGATTATTTTATCTGAAACTTATAAACATCAGTTGTCGAAGAATTCTCATAAACCCCTTATTTATTAATCAGGCAATACGGTCAGATATGGAAATATTGTCACAAGAAGAAACCTTGATATTAACCAAATTGGAGTGTCACAAAGCTTTATAGTTAATAAGTTAGAATCCGTCTTAGGATATTTAAATTAAAATAAGGACGAGTTTTAAGTTTCCAGGTGATTTATTTAAGATATGGAATGGATTCTAGCTAAATTTGGCGAGAATTGTTATTTGGAGGTCGCTGTAAAGTTGACGAGAATAAGGAACACAGATGAAGTTTTACAACACCTAATTAAAAGATCTTTGCTAAAATTGCAAATTACGTCAGAATTAGTTTCGAAAACTTATTTTCATAAACGTACTCACTGGTATACCCAACATTATTATTGTAATGACAATATTATCAAAAACACCTAGTTAAAAAAATTTAAAAAATTTAGTACTCTATAATCTACGAAAATGAATAATACTGTTTACGACATGGACAGCCATCTATTCTCCCACAACGGAGAATTTATTAGATAATTGAATAATAGTACACAATCACGTCCGAAATTTATTTGTCAATAAGCATATCTATTGCATGTTTCACCCAAAGGGCACTATCAGTGTTATTGAAATTACCTAAAACATTTTACAATTAGATAAGTAAATCATGAGTAATATTTATCCGATGAAGGTATTGAAAATATAATAAGATAACTATAGTAGAACTATAGCTTCTAAAAGCCCAAAAACCGTCATTTTATATAAACAGTAATACTACTAATACCACTGTATTTTAATTAGAATTAGTTCAGTTGATGGATATTAATTATCATTTATTTATTTGTAAAACTATTTCCTTGATTCCAGTCATCATGGGTATTTATAATTCCTATTTTATAATGTCACTCGGGCACATTAGGAATCCTTACTAATAAATAAATTACGGACGTAGGTATGTGCATTTATTCAATTGTTTACATAAAAATCTGGTGTGAGACAACACACGACTTTCTCTTACATATTTTAAATTTAATTTGAATTTATTTACGTAAGTGACTTTCCTATACACCGAAATTGT
>JAHWXV010222941.1:0-15058 GCA_024586415.1 Phrixothrix hirtus | reverse complement strand
TTTTGTACATAGGTAAGTTGATTCCAATCGACTTATTTTGATCCCCAGAATACGTGGTAGCTCTATGTCCCAACAGTTTTGAGACACCCGGTATATATCTAATCGAGCACATAGGTGCTGTTTCCTAACCAACTCAATTATTCGCTGGAATAGCTCGTTAACTTTACTGCTCGACCTACCTATTATTGCAATGCCCTGAAGCAAATTTCACGGCTTATTTCTGTTCGGCTATCAAAGTGTCAGTTCAGTCTTTCATATATTTATATTAATATCCACTTACTAAAACTAACAGATAGCTCTGCTATTATTTTTCGTACGATATTTACGCCTTGTCACGTATTCAAAATGAGCTTGTATTTTCTGTGCATGTGTAGCAGCGACGCTGTACTGGTGAGCCCAATAAGGAGAAACCAGTCTGCGGATGCTACTGCACTTTGATTGAATATACGACCCTTTCTTATAGCTTTACCTATTAAGTTACGTTATATAAATTTTTGGTGGAAAGCCTTATAAATATACATTTATTTATGCTCTTATGTCACTTTGCGGGCTTGTTGCTTGCGCCGAATGTTTCAAACTTTTATGACGTTCATAGGAGAAAACTTCAATCTTTCATATATTTATACTAACATACTCCTATTAAAACTAATAGATGGCTCTGCCATTATTTGTGGTACGATTTTTCCACTTGTTAGCTATTCAAAATAAGCTTGTGTTTTCTGTCAACGTGTAGCAGCGACCCCGCACTGACAAGCCGCCATAGGGCGAAACCCGTCTGCGGATGCTGCTGTACTTTGATTGAACATATGTGTTTTTTTATACCTTTACCTGTTTAGTTAGGTTATAATAAAGGTTTTTGGCAAAAAGTCTTATAAATGTTCATTTATTTGTAGGATTCACAACATAGAGAGAGAGAAAGAGAGAGAGAGAGTGAGAAGGACAGATAGAAAGAGAAAAAGCAGTGCCTGAAATCTTTGGTTTTATTGGCAAGCGCCATAATGAGGATTTAAATGCATTAAGATAATGTTTTACTTGTATTTTTCCTAAAGTAATAGTATGTAGAGATGTTAAGTATTTAATATTATACGATTTTGTTTGAGTATTAGTAGTAGCAGCAAATTAATTCTGATTAATTACATTATCCTTAAAGGACAAGTTACTCACTAATCACTAGATAAGAAACCAAAACAACTATTATTCGTGGAATTCTATAAATTTCTCTATTTTCGTGTTTGAATAACTTAAAAAATTAAACAAATAATGTTTTCTGTTATCTATTAATAAATTCGCATTTTATAAACAAGATTTTAAAACATAGGACTGTAAAAAGTTGTTTGGTATAAAAATATAGCGTTATATATTTTCTACAATGGCTTTAAAAAGATGAAAATTTTATTAAAAGGTTGAATTTATTTTATTGGAATTTTTACTGGTATTCCTGATAAACAAGATATCTATTTTATTTTATAATGCAACAAAAACTACGGGCTATATTCAGCATCATATAACGTTTTATTTGTACTATAACTAAATGATTATAATTCTAATTTTCATAACAGTGAAATTTTAACCCCTTAAAGAGGCTCAATTGCAAAAATTATTTAGTTTTGTTATGTGACTTAAATCAAATAAATAGTTTAATTTTCTTAACCATAAAAAACAAAGCGTTTAGTACTGCAACTACATGTAAATGCATTTGCGTAAAATATAAAACCTTCTCAAATTCATTAAACAAAGTTTTATAATGCATGTTAACTCCTAACTAAATTTTTTAATTTTTGATAAATAAGGATGATACGTACGTCTGTAGGTATCGAAGGTGTTGTCCGTAAACCTAAAGGCTACCTCAAATTTTCTAAGGATAAGAAAAGACTAGGGATTAATTAATTTTTATAAAAAATACAATTTTAGCTTAGAAATAAAGTGTATTATATTTTAAAACATGAAGTTACGATTGAAACATTATGTTGGTGTTTACAGTAGCCATTGTTTGTTAGATTTATAACACAATTTAGACCGATATACATCAAACAAAATAAAATTTCAATAGTAATTCGCTTTGAAACATTCACAATCGACGGGGTTAGAGTACCTTGTACAGATTTTATCTTTGATTCTATTTATCGGAAGCTACTATCTTTGAAATAAAATTCATAGATGCCGAAAGAAATAGAGGGAAGTTTATATTTCCCTTTGAATTTTTAACGTTAAAGGAAGAAAATAAAATACTTTATATACGATGGTACCGACTGAAATGCAACAGTCTTCACGATTTATTCTTTAGAAATTTGTGGAATTGAATGGGAAATAAACAGACTTTATGGTATTTTTATGTCCGATATATACTGGTCGATTGGTAATAACTATATAGTCAGGGAAAGCGGCGCCCGATACTGAACTATGCATTTCATGTGGAAATTTCGTATTACTCATATATCCATTTGTCTATAGATTTCAAGAAAATATATATCGTATTTTACTTTTCCCACTATTCACATGTGCTTTACATCTTGTTTAGAGCTTTTAACAGAACAAATCTTGTACAGTACGTTTTTGAAATAACTGCGACACTTTGGGTATCGTTTGAATAATTTCAATTATAGTTTGAAAATTTGAAAGTCTGTTTTGGCATAAAATGTAACAGCAAAAATGTATGCTTACGGTATAACTTCATACATAAATTGTTCTATACATTATTTATTTTTAATCACTGTTGAAATAAGACAAAATCCAATAAATTTTAAAGCAGCTGGTTATTTTAAGTTATGGAAATTTAAAAATAGCGTCGTGTTAACCACATAATCACTAAATGTGGCTCTTATTTTTTCAACTGGTAGATGTTAATGCAAAGAAAAACAGAAAATCAGAATTTATTCAGTGCTCTGAATTTAAAATTAAGCAGCCCATACGTTCTGTTACAATAGAATGCTAATCCATTTGAGAATGTCAGTAACCTAGTTAAAATAATATTCTATCATTTTTACGCCCTTTAAAAGATAATAAATGTAATGGCTATCAGAATCTTTTTTAAAGTGTAAGAAAGAATAAATATTTACGTAAATAATGTTTTATTATAATACTGAATCGGCGCTCCAGTTTGAATGACAGAAATAAATAAATAATTCACCTGTACCCTTATTTCCAATTCAAATAGCATTTTATTGCCAGCATCGTAGTAGCATTATGCTAAAACGTGTTTCAAGCAGAATCAGGCATACTTTAATGTACTAATTTCTATTATATGTGAAGTCAAAGTAACAGCAATCTTAAAACAAAGATTATCGGAAATAGTCTGACTGGCTTTTATATATGATATACAGCGCTTTATATAAATGAGTTACTTACTATTATTAGTTGAATTATGTAGATTTATTTTTATACTCAATCGTTAATTAAATAATTTTCGTAAGATATGCATTTTGTATATATCAACGTTGCTTGACGCTATTAGAACGGAAGGATTGCTCCTTCTTTGAGCATTCGCGTGAAGTGGCTTCTTTTTTAAACTTCTGAATAATTTTACAGTGTACATATATAAGTTATAGGGCTATTCTCATTAATGTCTAAACCATACTCCTGCAGTTATGCAACTATAATCACATATAGGTATATTTTCTTCGTGTCTAAACATACGTCGGGGCGGAATTTTGTAACTGTCATTATTCAACGTATGAGGCTAGTTCAATAAATCAGGTAAAACGCAAGCAATGGCGACACAAATAGCATCAATATTATTTCCTTAAAATACGCTCCGCTGGATTACGCCATATGAATTTTCAAGAACATTAACCTAATGCAGATAACTTGTATTAGTTTCGCTAGAATGTAAAAAAATAGAATGATTTTCTTTTTGGTCGTCCGAGCTTTGGTGATGTTCAATTATGTGACAGGCCAAAAGATGTCCATACACCAAAAATAATAGCAAAGCATAATATTGTATTGGCACATTGTTTAGTGAAGGCCAGTGGGATTAAGGAAGCTTTAAAATTGTCGATCGGCACAGTGGTTTACGTTTTACGTGATGGTTTGGATGTGAAAAGGTTTTTTGTAAAATGGGTACCGCGTTTGTTAACAGTGGAGCAAAAATATAATCATTCGACGACTTCGGCGTATTGTTTGAAACAGATTAAATCGGAAACAATGAATTTTTGTGTCTATTTATAACTCATAATCAGGCTTAGAGTAACTAACCAAAATAGCGAACAAAACAATGGGTAGCAGCTGGTTTAAGTGCACTGCAGGGGGAAAAAGTGGCTTGAGAGGCTGTTAAAGGCCTGGAAGCTGTTCTCTGGGATACTTGTAGAATAATTTTCATTGACTACCTGCAAAAAGTAGAACAATAGTAGGGGAACATTATTCATCGACCAGTTGAATGAAATCATGGTAGACAATGTACCCAATTTGGCCAAGAAACTGATTTTGTTTCACAGCGATAATGCCTTTTATGGATTTATGCGCTTTAACTCCGCGTTTAGTTCATACTACAGCTCTTACAAAAAGTGGCCCACGTGGCACTATAGATCTGATCTCGCGGCTTCATGTTTCAAGCAAGCCGACTAGTGATATATATGAATTACATTCCGGAATGCTTCCACCTGCAACACATTCAACCGACTTCGCTATATTTGGCTATTTCTTACTCTCAAATATGTAAACTTGACTTGCTGGTAAGGAATTTTCATGCAATGAAGAAGTGATCGCCGAAGCAGATGCGTACTTTGCCAATTTTAATAAATTTTATTTTACTGAAAGAACTAACGCCTTGAATATCATTACAATAAATGTATAGTGTTGGAGGGAGCTATATTGAAAAATAAAATATTTTTGTACAGAAAAGACAGCTGTTTGTTTCATTTTTAGCTGAGTTATGAAACTATTCTCGTATATAAGCCATAGATCACGAAATAGTATACTCCAGCAAAATATGAAATTTTCCCAGAAAAGGTAGATCAATGAATATTCAGGAAATGAAAGGTACTGAGATTAAAATCAGGAATTTAAATATCGAAACAGTCCACTTTCATGAACAATGTTGGAAAAAATCTTGAAACTTTGAAACGGAAATTAATTATCCTTTCAAGGTATAAGAACGATTTCCTTTTTCAACAATTTTAAGTATATATGAACAAATATGTTATCATAACAATATTTTTGTTGATCTAATTTTCATTTCAAGTATCGCTACCAATTTGGTACATAGGTATTCACTAATATTTAATGCTAGATTTAAGTTCAATTTTGCAATGGCAACTTTGGTAGTTGGTTGCGCCGCTCTACATTTAGCTTATGACGAAAGAATAATGCCGTGCAATTGTAAGATGTCAATTTGGTTCCATTGTCATATCAAAAGTAGCACGAATACTCAGCCGCTAGCTGAAAATCAAGTTATCGCAAACATGATGTAGAAGAGTTGAGATTAGGTCTGATGTACCCACATACAAAATTATAAACAGTATTTAGAAGGTGTTGTTTTGATTTTCCGCAAAGATAGAATGGGGTCATTAGCTTATCTTTCACTCAAACAACTGAAACTAAATTAAGCCAAATTTAAGCAAAAAATGTCTGTGATCTGATAGATGACGTTTTACCTCAGTCTATTTACCTATGTGGTAAAAGTTTTGGAAGTCGGTCCCATTTCTGCTTGGATGACAACTTCCCTGAATTACAAAGGACCTCCTAGTTGTACTTTATTTCTTCGTTTTATATTGGTTAGTATGTAATTATTATTTTAACTTTACTATCCTTATCTATTTTCATAACTGGAAATCTCATTACCCGGTGCTTTCTACTTGCTAAATCTTAAGAAAACTTTCTTTTTATGATTCTAAACGTCGATTTTAAAAGGTAAATTGCCTTTCTCTCTTACCTTTATTACATACTTGTTAAATGTATGAATTTTGCTGATAAATATTTTAACAGTAGATATTTCAGTAGCTAAGGGTAAAGATAAATTGAAGCTAAACTTGTTTTTACATTTGATATAATTTTGACAAAGCGATTGAGCATAAAAAAATTGATTCGGTAAGAATATCGAACAAAGTTTATTTCAATACCGCATTGAAATGAAATAATGTAAGCAATGACATCATTCGTTGTAAAAATTCTAAATATCGAACTGAATAGGAGGATGCCTAGGAATTACTCAATTTGCTCATTACGCCTGGTTAATATTGAAACAATGTAACTTATGTTTCAAGTAATTGACATTTTTACTGTTTAAATAATAAATTAGTTTAGCAAATTAGGAAATTTAAAAATAATAAATTATAAATAAGTTAGGGGACAAAATTGATTGAAAAACGCAATATTCAAATTTAATTCCAAAAAGACAGTTATAACAAGAAACAATATGGCATCGATCACTAAACAATTAAACACGGAAAGAGAGAGAGAGAGGCGGAAAAGAAAAAAGAGAGCGAGAGACCGAGGTAGAGAGAAAGAAAGGGACACAAAGACTAAATGAACAGTATTTTACGCGTAATTACAATTAAATAAAAATTTAAATCATAGAATATAAACCAATTGATATAATTGCTCAATCTTCTAATTTTATTACAAGATTGTTTTGAAAAAGGAATTACAATCTATTACCTACTACCAAAATCATGATTGCGGTGCGGTGAATACCGATGCAATTTTTAGCAGCACGCGTAATTTAAACAGTAACATAATTTTTTAACGTAATAGTATCTCACTCGTACATCACACTAGGATGTCGAAAATTATCCTTCTTATCCGCTGCATACGGCTAGTCTAGAAAATAATTATTTTCAAACTATCTCTTGGTTTAAAAATCATATTCTGAAACTTTATATGTAACATCCTGTAGGTCAGTAATAAATTAAAATCTACTTCTTGAGGTTTTATAAATTTTTCGTGAAAACCTATTCCCATTTCCCATTTCTAACGAATTGCAAAAGTGTAATAATTATTGTAAATCTGAATACGTATTCCTTTATTTTCAATAATAAAGTTGCAATTAAAGTAATTTAGAAGAATTTGCTTTCTTCTGAATCAAATCTCGTCAGTGGCATTGGAGGTTATTAGGCAATCAAGCATAATCAAGACGTTTCGCAAACATACAAAGTTATTGATATATCATAAAAAGTAGGTGGATGTATAAAAGCAATTCGAAAAGACATAAGACATTTCTAGAAGCTTGGCATAACGGTTAATCCAATTTGATCTCTTGTTAGTTAAGGGGACGCTAATATTATTATTTGAGCGGCAAAAGAAATACAATAAAGATTCATTACGTCAAACGCAAGTACCTCGACTTAACTTCATAACATATTTGTTAAATAAATTGTTCCAACTAAAACCCTCTCATTTTTCTTAAAGCTAAATTTGCTGTTAATCCCTGACATTTACCTGTTTCAAATACAGGGTTCTAGGATTGTTCCTGTAGGATAATATGCATTTATAGATTAGCTGTAGTTATAAAGTAATATTTAAGGAAAATTGCAAAAAATAGTGTATAATTATTATCAAACTTGACAACCAGGGCTCTATTTCATAAAATGTGATAAGTCTGACAAGTAGGACAGTTTGACATATTCGCAAAGGTTTTGCAACATTTTTGCGTTTCATATACCACATGTATCTAACAGCTTGACAGTATTACGCAGCCAGGCCTTATGTGATTGATATAGTATCAATCTAGGGTTAGTCAATCGGTTGGTTTATTTATTTAGGGGCATCGGCCACGCACTGACGGTATTCGGAAGCAATATTCTCAGTGATTTGAGAAATTTTTCGATATTTATCGCTTTTATCTGAAAGGCTTAACTTAGGTACGACCCTTTTGTCTTTCTCAAACAAATACAACAATGTCAATGTAATATTGAATTTATTTAAATGTGATTATTATTTTAAAATACACAACAAAACAGAAATAAATGCAATAAACAAAATTAGTGTTACACCTGATTACTGAAGAACGTTTTGCTATATCTAAGAAAAAATAAAAGATACCATCACAAAAGTTTATTTACAACGTCACGGCACCTTAATCTAGTTCTCGATGTAATCGCCGTAGTTGTCAAGGCAGTTGTTGTATCGTGTAACCAGTTATACGACACTGATGTTGTATCATTCAGTCGCGAAAGATCGGAGCCATGATGTTACTGCTTCTTTGAAGTCTTTGTCGTTATCAAACTGTTTTCCGCCTAAAAACTCCTTCAATTTCGGAAAAATATACAAATCACGTGGTGCTAGGGCTATAAGGAGGATGTCCGAAGATTTCGCACCTAAGTCTTTAAAGTTCTTTCTGTGTTTGTGCACTGGTGTGGGTTGAGCATTGTCGTGAATCCAAACCACCGTTGACGACAACATTTCGCGTCTTTCGTTTTGAATGGCGCACCGAAGGCGTTTTAGACCTTCAATGAAGGCCGCTGAGTTTATTGTTTCACCTCTTGGCGTGAACTCCAAGTGGATTAAGCCCTTTGGTTCCCAACAAATTGTTGCCACCAATTTTCTGGTTATCAAATTGGGTTTGTCTTTTGTAGGTCTTGAGGGTGAGTTCGACTGATGCCATTCCATAAATTGACGCTAGATTTCCGGCGTTTTGTAAGAAACCCAAGTTTCGACCGTTACATTGCGGTCGAGAATCGTCACCGTCTTCTCGCATTGAGTCAAATTTCGTATGTACGTCCTTTGTTTAAGCAAACTTAATTATGCTTTCTATTAATAAATAAAGTTCAGATTAATGTTCTTTAAATTAGAATGTTCTTTTAATTTGTCACACGCGGTATTCGCGTTCGCGACAATTAAGATTTAACAGAGAACTAGCCTTTTCGATGTCTTCTCGTTAATTTTCTCATGTGAAACAGATCTCTGCTCTGGAATTCTTACAACACTCAGCAGTATTATTAACTTATTTGGATTAGCTGGACGAATTCCCAGCTCGTGGCAGTGCTGCTTTAATTATTTAACTGCAATGTAGTTGTTATTGGGATTTTCACTGCTAAACACGTTTACTGAAGCTGTGCATTGTAAATCACTTATTGTAGATCAGAAAAGGGCGTGGTTTTTGGTCAAGTTTGTGGTTATATAGCTTATTGTCCAATAAGGCTGCTTGTTATTTAAATTGCAGCCAACGTTTTTGAACTCAAAGCTCGTTTCTCGATTCTCACGTATCCATTTCTGGTTTACATGAAAACGTGTCGTTTTGCTAGTTTCGGGTCTTAATTATTAGTTATATATCTTTGTGGCAAGTTTGGTAAAATTTTCGCGCTTCTTTAAATTATACTACTGTGGTGATGGTCGCGTATTTATTATTACCAGTCCATCTTTTACTTCTAACAAATATGCCGGTACAAATATCTTTACAACCTATACTAAAATGTTAAGAGCAACTGATTTACATTTGGTTAAAGCACATTATCGATGTCTAAGAATTTTGTATACATTTTTATTTAATTCTTAGAAATGTTGATGTGAATTAATAATTTGGTTAACTGATGGCATCAACAACAAGTAATAAATGAAAAATTGGGTCAAGTGTAACAGATAATAGCTGGCTATTGAGGCCACTTTTATAGGCACCTATGTATTTAATCAAAATTCATCAGGATATAGCTCACGTGTCTGCTGAGATATTCAATAACTATTATTTCGAAGTAATTATTCCTTAAGCGATACTTGTTTGCGCAAGTAAACTCATTACATTACTACTTATTTCGTTTAAGCCTCAAAGTGTTGGAAGAACTATCGTAAAAGCGCAATAGCCTCTGGTTCATAGTTTCTGTTTCCTTGCGCATTTTTTTCATCTAAAATGACTAGTATTGTGTGGTTCGTAAATTTCTGACCCAGTTTATTCTTGTATGTTGTGGAGTATAATACACTCTCGAATAACAATACATGTTGACAATGGCTGTAATCGCAAGTAATTTAAGCGTGAAACTTTTGATTTAATAGACCAAGTGATTTTTGTTGGTAGATTTGAAAGATCTAAGAACTATTTGTAGCGCATCTGTTCTTGGAACCTGCAATGGAATATTTGGTTATATAAGCCATTTTCTCAAACTATAAACACTGTACTACACCTAGAAATGATCTTCAGCCACTTTCTCATTTTTGTCCTAAGCAGGAGTATTGCAAAACTCGGCAGTCGTGAACTGAACCAGGTCAACGAAACAATTGCATAGAAGAATTTTAAAAGTGATTCGCATATTATCATTACGTTAAAGGAATGATCATCACTTCCGTCTACAAATGCAGGTTAACTTTTAGTAAGAGCATCAATCTTCACCAATGATCCACCAATAATATCAGCAACTCTGGGAAAATTGGTACTCTTAGAAATTATTTTGCAGTAGTTTAAACATGTGTTTTTGTGCAAAGAACCTCGTTTTGCAATAAAGTGCAAATTCGTTTAACGTAGCCATGAATAGCTGCTTTTGCTAAACCATGAGCATCCGCATTGATGTGACACTGAACACCATTTCTAAGCCAATGAGTGCACATAATATTTGCTGTATTGATGAGAGTGCCTTGTTTACATCTCGTTTTATACTGAACATTTTGTCAGACTAGCGGAAGAATGACCCAGCAGCCTCTCTAGTCACGCGGAACTTCTTTTTGAATGTCACATCATTGAAATTTTCATTAAAGTTAATTGTTTGCTAGAAACTGTCCGTAATTTATTGACTTCAACATACCCTAATTCACCATCACTACTACTTCTGCTGCTGCTTCTGCTGTTAGTTGAATTATTAAACATCTTGTATTTCTATTAATCTGACCATATATACAATAGCAATGTAGGGTTTCAGTTTTATGAAGTGGGCACCAAAGCTAGTAAATTTATGACAATTTTTTTTTGGGCGGTTTCCCTTAGCTATTGAGACAACTTTTCACATCAAGATGTTCTCCAATTTCCACTCTAGCCCAAAGCGAATCGATTTAACGCAAACTTTCTCTGTCTATTTCTTTTACCTTTATAGGAACTAGGATCTAAAAAGTTATTATCGTATAAAACCTCTCTCTATATCATTGGTTTCGTCATGGCGATCTGACTTCCTAATATTGCCATGAATGATTTGTCATAAAGTGTAATATATTGTACCGTTATATTATTCCTCTTATACCTAAAATTTAAGAGTAAACGGTTAGCAAGACGCAGGCAGTCCTAGAGGATGTGTCTCCTTAATGCTGTATAAGGAAGTCCTTTTGTGCTTATTTTTATACTATTATATAGGAACGGTATTTATAAAATGTATGTAATCATAATTTGTTTGTTATTTAAGTTAAACGTGATTGACTTATTTGTATATTTCTTTTCATTTCACGACGCAGTTGTGATTTCCCATTTTGTTGTAACCGTTGCTCTAAAAAGCAAGAAAATGCAAATAGTATTATATTTATATATTTCATTAACTATATTAATTATAGCTATAATGTAAGTATTATTGTAACCCAAATTTAATAAAACCATCTAAATCAATATAAAATCTTTGTTTGATTATAAACCCGCTTTGTAATAGCAAAAAACTAGACAAAACCTTTATAGCGTTGTAAATTAAATTTGAATGAAAAACTTATCATCCTTAAGAAAAATGTGGCGCGTTTACCATATCCTTTATTTAAAATGCGATATAAATTTAAAACCGCCTTTTTATTTCATACGCCCTCTTTGAAAATACCTTAGTGTAGCATCCTGGGATTTTCTTTGTTATAATTCAGTGTTTTCCATTTTTATTATTTATTTCCATTCAGATGCAGTATTTTACTGTAAAATTCTATTTTATCGTTCCGTTATTAAAAACTTGATTGAATAATGCATTAAAATGAATTAACAACCAATGGTTACTTGTCCATGCAAGTTTCAAAATCTTTTCGAGCATATAAAGAATTGTGTCGCATTGGTAATGGAAGTTTATGTTATACTCAAAAGTATTGCGGCATAGCTTAGGAGCACTTTTAATTAACGCACTAATCTGAAAGCATAACTCCACAATGGAGATTTAGAAAAATAGATCTTTTAAGCTTTTAATCAATCAAGGGGATTATTCTGAATAAGAGTGAATATATTTGAATAGCACTATCCTGGTTGTTAAAAATCTTCTATTGAAAGCATTCGCGAGTTGGACAAATATTTATGTGAATAGAATTAAATTTAGAATTAACTAGCAAATAAGTTATACTTGTAATTGAATGTTTTTATCAAATTTTATCGCTATATATTAAAACGGCATTAAAATATTAAAATTTAAGAAACTGTCAAATCTCATATTTTATAATTTGAATTAATAAAAAACATTAGAGGCCCATCTAAAGACAACTAAATCAGATGCAAATAACCCAATTGAAAAGATCAAAGAAATATGTTTAGTTACTTTAATCCCCATTAAACCAATACATTGAGCTTACGTAATTAAAGTTTAAATTACTTTGATGAACACATTACTAAATTTAATTACAGTTCTTAATGTCAAAGTTGAATTACGTAACTCCCCCAAGAATGGCAATAAGAATGTGAATACTTTATAGTACTAACGAAGTTTATACCTTATCAAACTTGAAGCAAAGCATTTAACACGTCTAACGCCTTAACAATAAAGATTCTCTACAAAAGCAGGAAAATAAACTAACAGATGCATTAAATTGATACGGTAACGAAACTAGTTAATTGCTTTAAACGTTTTTATTTATGTTCACTATCTTATAATTATCTATTTACACATATTCAGGTTAATATTTATTTTAGAGTACACTAGTAATAATCGTTAGTATTTATATATTTATATAACATCTTCTTAATAAGACAAAATTCTTAGGAAAGGCTTAAACTATAGGAATTGAAAATGTTGTTTATGTGGAAAGGTGGTATTCGGGAACATTCTAGAATGCTAAGAATATAATTAAGCAGTATGAAGGGGTTATAAATTCCAATGACACGACTAATTGCTGTGACCTTGAATCTATTTAGGTATCAGTTGCAGTAGTGGGTCAATCGTTATTACACCAACCTTCTAAAACCTTCCAGAATATGGCATGGAATTCTTGGTATCGTTATTTTTGTTGCAATACTTTAGCGAAAAAGTGAACTAGAAATATTAAATTTATTTGAAGTTAAATTTGTTTACGTCTTACGAACTAGATCGCAGATATTTAATTACAATGTATTTTAGATTATATAATTCCTTCAAGATGTAGGTGGAGCCCAGATGGGCGAGTTTTTGGTTACACTTATTTATTATAAACCTCACCAAAAATTTCGCTTACAAACATTTTTCTGTTATCTCATGTAAAGCTTTGCAAAAATTATACGTACCGCTCGAATATTCTTTAGCCGTAATTTGTTAATGTCGTAGCTTCAAGCGCGTCTATGGTTGGAGCACTATATAATTATTTTGTTATTTGGTTGGAGTTTGCCTATATTTAGTATTGCAGTTATAAAAATTAAATATAAAATAAAATAAGGTATGTGTTGCATTGAATGTGTGTTCCGTACCTGAAAAATAATTGGATTGTTCAAAATAAATCAACGTGGTAAAATAATTTAAAATAAATGAAATCTACAAAAGTGTACAATGTAGTAGAAATTTTACTTAAACAATTGAAACGGTATGAAAGCCTTAGTATGAATGCTCCTGGATTGAAAATGTTTAAATAACACAAATTAGCAAACCTGGTTGCCTATTTTCATCTGTCACAACATTGATTACTGAATTGTTAACCTTCAAAAGATGTCAGTACAAAATTAAATAAAATTTGCTTTCATTGGGCAATCACACTAAATTTTTAATAGAAAATTAGACCACTAACTAAAAAGGGATTCATTAAATTTAAATTAATCTATTTTGTATTTTAAGGTTTAAGGTGGTATAAAACTTAAACTCAATTCATTGTAGTTTGCAAAACATGTACAATTATTAGCGACTATAACTTCTAAACAAGCAATAAATTTTTAAAAACAAATTTATTCCTCCTATTTTAATAATTCAAGGTTTGTACTAAAAATAAAAATTATGCTAATAGTTTCTTACGTACACCCTAGATGTCGCAAATTGTCGCTAAGCTCGGTGAAACTCCCGTGTAACTGCTTTATTATTATCACAAGCGATCTATGCATAACAATGGCGTTGTTATTCTTGCGCGATGAAATACAAATTACGTTTACGGTTTTATGGTAGGTCTACCCGCGACTAGCAAAGATTGGAAGGCATCCAATTTAATTATGGAAGTCTCTATAGTATTAATACAACTATTCGATTGTGTACACTATACCAATAGTCGCACCAGATATTTGAAATTCCGTTACAGAATGTGTGGTTAAGTAGCCAAAGCTACTAAAAGAACTATCTGGCATAAAAGATCCTTATATGGACTTTATTCATAAGAAACACTAGAAGTATTCCCGCTATTTTAATCTTAGACATGCGAAGATTTATGCGGTACTCTAATTTCAAAGATGGTTTGATAATTAAACCAACTGTTCTTAACTACTGGAAAAATCTCTTGAAGCAACTCGCACAAGTATATTTTTGCAAGAACACCTTTACTTTCCATCTTACTTTCCATTCTTATAAATGTATAGAAGTCCGGTGTTCACCGGAATTGCCTGTCCCTATAAAACTTTAAAAGATAAAGTTCAAATGCTATCCTTACAGTGAATTTACATTTATTTTACGGTTCACAAAATTATAAAAATGGTAGTTACTACAAAGTACACATGACATTAAACTGTGCATTTGTATAACAACGCTACAGAAAATTATTATACTATTATAATAATTATTATAGATACTACCAAATAAACTTAAAATTATGATTGATAAAGATTACTTAACCCTTTGAGTGCGCATGATGCCATTTGCCGGCGCCCTGGTCCGTTGCCTGCTGCGCATGCCGCCACTTGGCGTAAGTGCTCCGTTCGAATTTACTTAACCAGCATAAATAAAGGAAGGGTGATGTTTCAATTACATAGGCAAAAGTGGAATCGAGATGTTAGTTCCAAACCCCCAAAGCGCCGCGCTGTGAAATGAAATTTGTAATTAGCGCGAAAACTTGCACCAATCGGCGGCTACAAGAACAACGCCATATTGTAAATTGT
>JAHWXV010222735.1:0-17786 GCA_024586415.1 Phrixothrix hirtus | reverse complement strand
AAGTATAACGATAAACAAATTGAAAGCGATAAATTGAGTGACAACCGTCTGTACTTAGAGCGGATCAAATTTGTACTGAATAAAGCGCGCGAATTGGTATTGGAATTCGCAACGAATGCAACCTAAGAAATCAAAAGTCACTACATTGAATTTTTATATACAAGGTGAACAAAATTTTATAACTAACATTTTAATGCGTGCGCCGACAATAGTAAATGTAGTTATGAAGCTTCAAACAGAAACAAAATTCACTTTTACAGTGACGAAATCAGCGTTTACCTATTTTAAAATTATTCAAACTTCTAAAAATTCATGCATCAAAGTTAATTAAAAGTCGTTGCTTCGCTAAGAAGCAACAGCTACGATAATACAAAGAATTAATCCATAGCATAGTATTTAAATCTTGTGGAATAAATAATTGATTTAGTATAGAACTACAAAGACTAGTCTCACAAAGGCGTTGAATAATCTCATGAACCTGGAATAATTTGTAAGAAGTTAGTTAGTGGTGTACCAGTAATATAAGTTATCAAACGCAGTAATAGTTTTCGGGAGGGCCTTTCCATTTTAACTAATTAAAAAATTGCCCTTGTTGAAATTTTTAAATACATGCCGTTTGCATAGTTGCTGAGGTAGAATTTGCATTTTATTTGGGATAGTCAGTTCGATAGGAGTCATGGCTATAATAATACTTTTCTCTGATCTCTTCCTTTGGGGTTATTAATAAAACTTTGCAAGCAGGAACGTTTTCCCGATCATAAAATTCATCTACATTCTAACCGTTTACACGTGTTTCCTTACGTATTTAGAAAAAGGGGCTTCCCTACTCGCCCAAAGTTTGAATAAACTGTTGCTGACGCTGAACAAAAAGGTTCCGTTTAAAGCAAGTAAATAAGGAACATTGGTTCCCGATTTGAATTTTTGCGAAATAAATGAATTAAGAACTATGTCATGTTTCTAAATCAATTTGTTAATGTTAAGAATGTAGATTAATAGCTGTAGTTTGTAAAAATTGATTATTTAATAACGTAATAATTGTATTATAATAATTTATCTTACTTTATAAAAGTATTACCATATACAACTCTAGGTACCTACACCATTTTATGTTTGATGTATATTTTGAATTTTGTTTGATGTCGTTGACGTAAACGTGCTTCGCTGATAACAAATTAGTCTTTAAATAATCGTTTCCGGCTTGTTGGACGATCTAACTTTGCATAAGAAAAAGCTTGCGAACCTCTTTCCGTTAACCAATGTGTTTTTATACTTTAAGGCATATTTTGATCAACTTCAATTGTCTATGAACTGTGTTTGTTATAAATATATGTCATGAAGTGCGAATCCAATTATATAAACGTGTTCACTACTGTATCGTTTTTCTTATTTTAACAATGTAAATTCTATCAAACCCTTAATTATACAGTGTACGTGCAATAAGCTTAAGCCAGATCCTGTGATTTATTAGAAGAAGCAAAGCCCTAAGTTTTTTGTTTCGAGTTAAATTTAGAACTTTCAGAACAATACATTTCTAAAAATCAAAAACAGCATACAAGGTAGTCGAATTTAATACCCGTTCTTTAGTTATTTAATCAAGATTAAGTACACTCTAAACTTCCTGTACAATATTAGTCAAACCTGCAGTTTTGTTGACGCTTCAAATGTATTTTAATTTACAAGCCG
This sequence comes from Phrixothrix hirtus, assembly GCA_024586415.1. Taxonomy (NCBI): domain Eukaryota; kingdom Metazoa; phylum Arthropoda; class Insecta; order Coleoptera; family Phengodidae; genus Phrixothrix; species Phrixothrix hirtus. The sequence goes on along the minus strand of JAHWXV010222735.1, from coordinate 16,103 downwards.
TATCAAAATTTTCCTTCTTTGATAATCAATAGTAGACTTATATCGATAAAATACGAGAAAGGGGCCTCAACCCTGCATTAATAATGAATTAGCTCTCCATAATATACAGGAGCTGTCATAAACATTAAGCACTGGCCGTTTAGTACATTTTCTCTCAGCCATATCTCGGATCAGCATTACCGTAGGAGTGTCTGTCTCCACTCTAAATGTAGGTTTTAGCATCGTGACATGTATTCTCTGTGATGCAGTAATTGGCTAGAAAACAGTGACGCCCACATTCATCTATTCTATTGTAACCGTACAGCGTTCAACCTCGAAAATACCGATGAACACCACCTCGCTCCACTGTAGGTTTGCCGGCGTTGTTGAATTATCGTGAATTTGTTGTATGCGTTATTTTCAGTTCAAACTGTGGAAAACTACCTTAATTTTATGCATAAATGTATATCAATTTATTAAGCATTAAATCGGGTAAACATTAACTACTGCTTCTTTTACATTAAAATGGGCTTAACTTGCTACCCTGTCAAGCAGTGGTGCAACTTCAGTACGAGTAGTTACGTTCTAGTAATCTGGTTTTCCATATTACATTTTTCTGGATATATCAGATCATTTCACGATAGCTGTTGATTATATCAATTATTATATACTTGTGCATTTTATTTACTGATGATAATTAAGATAGCCTTTTAGGAATTGCGAATACAAACTACATACATTTCATCATTATGATTCTTTGACATCTTGGCACAGCCAGGTGCTTGCAGATGTTATTTGTTATAGCCAAACCAAACTCATCTTGAGATGGACAACGGTAGGTTGTGGGAAAGGTCTTCATAAATTACAAGGCATTTTATTTGAACAAATTTTATAGAATGTAAATTATTATAAGCAGAACTTGCATATTCATAATGTATATAAAAACGGCTTGTATTTCAACTTTACAGTACTCGTACTGAACAACCTAAGCGTAAATTATTAAATGTAGATAGATCCGTAAATTTTGAATTTTGATGATATTCCTCTGGTTAAGGTCTGAACTAACTCAAGCCGCAATTGATCTAATTTTAGAACTAATGTTGTATATCGAAAAATTTGTTTTGTTAAATATATTTGACGAATGATCAGCTTAAAGGATCTTCCCACATCTTTAATTTCCTCAACCAAATATCTATCTGAAACAGAACTGCAAGATTATCAAGCAACATATGCTCTAATTGCCTATCTAAATGAAGTTCGGTTAACCATTAGAATCACAAAGTTTTTTTTTGAAAAAATTAAGATCTTTGCGTACTAACGTTCTAACTAATGCATATTTTCAAAAATAATATATTTGCAGTCAACTGTACGGTGTGTCCATATTTTCATGATATTAGGGGCTATCTCCGTTATTTTTAAAGTCAGCGGGATGCGGTTTTCGCCACATGTTGCTACTTTCTAGTGAAACTAAGGATTCTGTAATCATATTTTTCATAGCCAGCTTTGTTTTTGAGATACAGGGCGAAATTGAATATTTGCACGTTTGGAGCATACCTCGTATTTTGGGAACGGTTACTGATATTGAAAAGAAGAAAGCTGTAGCTTATAGATATTTTAATGTGAAATTCAATGGCGTCCTTAATTTTTTTCTAAAATCAATAATATTCGATATATCGACTAAACTTATAATTTTTATAAGGGATACTCTGTATATTTTCCTGTATTTGTATCTATTTTATCGTGGGCTTTTCAAAAATATATAATACTCTGTAGTTATTTTCGAAATTAAACTAAAAAATTGCAATTATCAGAAATTGAACCAATTTTATCTAAGTAGGTTTTGAAAAACAACCAACGAATATGATGTCAAACTTTTCTCTATTATAGATAAGTATATATTATTGTTAATGTTTGGAGGCAGTACATTTTCCCCTTTACAATGGCTGCAAATCAAGTTTTTGAAATCTTAGAAAAATATGACATGTTATCCTGTTTCATTGAGTGCAACGAGAATGCAAGTGAAGCTTCGGAATTATATTTGCACAGGTATTTCTTTTCTAAACAGTTAATAATTAGTTAATATAAGAAATAATACCTAATTTTAGGTTTCCTGATGGAAGACAGCCGGGTTAACTCATATTTAGTAGAATTAAGTCAAATTTAGTAAATTATAGATCTTTTATTAAACCTCGGCCGCAGTCTTATTTAAAATATAATAATGAAATTAACGAGATAAATATTTTGGTAGAAAAATTGAAGCTACTGTAGGTGTAACAAAATCTCGGGTTCAAGAAATACTAAAGAAACATAAATATAAGCCGTATAAGTTAGGTCAAAATTTACATCCTGGTGATGCCTTAAGAAGAACGAATTTTTGCAATTGGTTCCTACAAAAGACAAATGCTGATATTAAGTTTGCTTCCAAACTTATTTGGTCTGATGAATCGTTTTTTAGCAGTTTCGGGATTTTAAATCGTCACAATTCTCGTTACTGGTCCGACAAAAATCGGGATGTCATATTTCCTCTTCAGAGACAAGGAAGACTTTGTGTTAGGGTGTCCTACCTTATTTTACGGACAAATATAAAGTTTTGTATATATGAAGGAACATTAACTGGAAACCGACAACTTGGAATTTTACAAAACATCATCCCACAATTAATCCACAAAATTCCTGTGGCCCATTTAAAGAACAAGGCGGAGCTCCGGCACATAATGCGCAGATTGTGAAGCCGTTTCTAGAGGGACATTGCAGAAACCGTTTGATCACAATAAATGGTCCTGTGAGGTGGCCTGCAAGATCACTCGACTTATCAAAACTTGATTTCCTTTTATGGAGATATTTACACAGTAAAATATATAACGATCACGACGAATGTGAGACAATAGAAAATTTACGTGCTACCATAGAGAGAGAATTTATGGCTTTACAAGCAATACCCATTTTAATTCTGAATGCCTTGTGCAGAATTAGAACAATGTGCCAAATGTGTTTGAGACACAACAGAAACCAATTTGAACAATTTTTGTGCTGCTTAAGCTTTTGTTTTGTTTCTGTCGTGATATATGTTTCTACCTTGTTTGCTATTTTTCGTGTCCTACTTAAATAAAATTGGTTGAATTTATAAAAATTGTAAAATAATTTCTTATTTTAATTTAAATAATAACTACAGAGTATTATATATTTTTGAAAAGCCCACGATAAACTGAATACAACTAGAAGAAAAGATACAGGGTGAACAATATAAAAAAACACAAGTTTAGTCGATAGATCCAATACTATTGATTTTAGTAAAAACCTAAAGACGCCATTGAGTTCTACATTAAAATATCTATAAGAAACAGGTTTTGTCTTTTCAATATCATTAACCGTTCCCGAAGCACGAGGTATGCTCTAAACGTGCAAATTTTCAATTTCGCCTTGTATCTCAAAAACAAAGGTGGCTGTGAAAAATCTAATTACAGAATCGTTCATTTCACTAAAAAGTAGTTACATGTCGCGAAAGCTGCATCCCGCTGACTTTAAAAATAACGGAGAATCCCGCAATATCATCCAAATCTGGACACAATGTACTACCAATTCGTAATTACTACACTAACAAGTTCTGGATATTAAGGATTTTTTATTGTTGCCATTCATTTATATACAGAAAACTAGTAAAGTTGGAAATCTGAAATTTTGAGCGACTTTATTGATAACACCTAATTTATGCAAAATTTAGCGAGTTGTCAGCATTTCCGGTTATATCGGAAGCCGCCACACTTGCTTATTTTAAATGATCTATGCTAAATATTGTTGTATATTTAAATTTATTTCTGTAATTTTAAGCTGGATTTATTCCTATAACCACTATTGTCTGGAGTTTTTGAGATACTTGTGACATTTAGAAATTCTTATCTGGTGCACAAAGTTACATACGTAACATATATCTGCGTGTGACTATTTAGAAATTTCATGAATTCCTTTGATATTATCACAATAACATAATATTTGAGATCATCAATAAAACGAAAAAAATATTTTGTAGGCCGTTGTAGGGTCTGCTTCAAAGTTTAAACATAATATGTCAAAAATTGTAACTTTTCAAATCGAACCCGCATTTTTATACTATGCCAAAACAATTTACTATAATAACTAAGAGCAGGTGTGAACACGTCACTACTAATTTTGAGACATTATTAAGCTTTCGTGGAGAAAACATGTAAGTGAAATCAGGAAAGAAGATAACTTTGAACTTACGACCTTGAATATCGGTTCCGTGTACACCTTCGGATTTTTGAATTGTATCTTAGCATAAGTACAACCCAAATGCTGGCTCAAATATTGATTAGGATCTCGGTGGATTAACCACCTGCGCAGTTTTTCTATTATCCGGCTTTACGTGGGTCTTGCTTCATTCGGATCTAGCCATTTGAATGAGCACTGAATGTATCTTGACATGCACTGGCAAAGCGCGATGTTGTGTATGAAGTTAACGCGAGCCTTAGCACAAGACAAGCGAAAATTGTTCAATGTCGGTCTTATACTGACGATGGAGCTTCCCGCTATTTTTCTTGCTGGCCAATGATATGTAAGCATTTTTTGAATTTTAACCCAATCAGATATTGTCGAAGTTCGTTTGTTTAAAATTTCTCGTTGCTCGTGAACGTGGCACTTTGCCTGTGGTCAATGTATTTTTTATGGAAACTGTCTTCATATATCTTTCAAATGGCCATGGCTTCATGTTTAATGCTTTTATTATTACAGGGTTAGTTAGACCCCAAGTTACAAGTGGTTTACCTTTTTGACCCTTACTTTCTAAATGCGTATTTTTAACATTTTGGAAAAGTTTCTACAATAAATTTTTAATTACATAAACCTTTCTGTGCCTATATATAAAGTTATTTATTTAAAATTAAATTATGATTTTCAGACTGTGTCAATATTTTGGAGAGGTTTCTGTGTATATTTTAAATTGCATGACCCTGCCCATGTTGATATAATTAATTACTTATAATTAGATTAGGCTTTTATAAACACGGATATGATACAAGCTTATTTTGAGTGTGGTAAACAAAGTTATACCGAAACGATTTCCCAAGCATAGAAGACTCACTATCTACATTATTCTTCAATATAAAACTTTTGACTTTTTATTAAGTTGTAAATAACAGAATACGTTAGGTTTTATAACTCGCTTGTCGTAATAGCGTCGATAAATATGTACTGCTAGATGGAACCTAATTCAAATAGTATTTTAGAAACCATGTCTTCCATTATTGTATTCAGAAAAAATCATGTAAAATAATTTGTTAAAAAATGTACAGGGTGGTATTTAAAAAATAAAAATTGACTATCACCTGTCAATAATTTTGCAAATTTTTTGAGTACGGTAGTTTGGACTTGTATTGGTTGTGTAAAAATGTCACTATTAGTAGTAGCGCTAGAGCATACTCCGTTTCATTGGACACCCCGGTGTAATAAATATCTTCATTAGCATAATATAATTATTTCGGAAATATTATTGGTAATTTAATTATAATATTTACAATATTACCTAAAACTAGTTTTTGTTTTTAGGGCTATCCTTATCATTAATCTATGTTTTTCCAAATTTTAGAGACAAAACTTGGTAATTGTGTTTAAGATTTGTGGATTTTTAAAATCGTCGTTGGTGGTTTGCTAATTACATTTTAACATCAGTTTAAGTTTAGAAAACTGCTAAATAAGTTAAAGCTATTTGCAACATACATGCTTAAATTAAACTTTGCATTATTGCCATATAAACATTTATGGTGACAATCGTTATGACAAATTTAACTTAAGCTTAGATCTAAGCGAGAATGGTGCAAATGAGCCTCAGGCATTTATTAAGTTAGGTAGTATTTATTGACAACGTAATATTAAGAACTTTTAATTCTAAATTTGTGTTAAAATAATTTTAACCTGTATACGTGTTACAATATGTGAAATGGGTTTCTGAACCATTACAAATGAGCGACTTTCTGCGGTTAAAGTTTATTTATTTATTTTACAACTTCGAACATAATGTTCTAGAGAAATATTACTAGCGGAGGATTGATTATAAAACACTGAAATCAGTTAACACCAGGAAGCTGTTTCTCTGTATTGGAACTTAGAACAGATTAGACTTTATAAACATCTTCAGAATGTTTTATAATTTATTAAATAGGGAAATGGTTTATTTATATTTAATTATGGTACAAGTAATAGAGCACAACATAAATTTATTCGAATTTGAAATAAGAATCATCCATACCTATACCTTCAAGTAACAAATAAATTGTCAAGACCCGATTACAGTACTTTTAATAGCTGCCACAATCAAATCACTAATCATAACCCCTATGGCTATAAATATTATATTTCATTAACTCTACTACAAACGATAACTGAATTAGGTGACCACTGTATACTTCGTTATGTTTGATATAATTCAATAAATCTAATATCGTTTATTGAAATGGGGTTTTTATAATTTTGCCACGTATAGACCTTATAATAAGTTCTAAATATAACTATTTTCGAACTTATAAATTAACTGGAAAGTAATCTAGTTTACAAATTGAATCAAATGATTATGCTTGTATATTATCTAAGTATTAGTCAAGGGATAGCTAAAATGTAGACATGATTCAATTTTGAATACTTTACCTCTTTCTATTCATAATATATCTATTAAGAATTATCGTCAAAACACGTGTTCTATTGATATGATATCAATATTGTGCCACTGTTCTTACTAGATTCAGTTACTTAGTTCATATCGTTCTTCTTTTTTAGCCAAATTCGCCGATATTTTCACAGAGACATTGAATTGTCTGGGTGACACAGAACAACAGTATCGTCACTAAGAGTAGTTGTGTATGGTTGAAAAGGTGATTTTTTTTTATTAACAGATCAAATTGTATAGTGCGGGTGGTTTCAATAATGAATATTATTTATAAAATCATTACAACGTATTCCAAGAAACAACCCAAGATCGAAGCCAATAATATATACACAAATCAGTAATAACCTCACCAGGATAAATGACAGTAGCAACTTAAAACTAAAATTAAATTTGTATCTATTTATTAATATCATATTACGTTTCGCAGAATATTTGCCATTCTAGTTGTATAATTAACTATTTGTATTTTAAATTTAAAGAACAGACTGTAACGCTGTGGGCGCAAAGACTACCTGAATGCGTCATTTTCAGCATGCCTCATTGTGCTTCATTAATGCGTTAATGCAGGAGAAGAATACTCAATATCTAAATGGTTAAACCTCAGATTTATCTTTATGTAAGCAATACTATGCAACAATCATAAATTCCGCAAGATATCGATAGTCAGTTGCTCGAATAAACTAAGCTTAAAATATTGAGAACAATTTAAAAAGATAATAATATATAGTATGTTCCATTTAAAATAAACATGTAAGTGCTATTTTCGGGTATAAAGAGAAGTGCCATCAACTTCAAAGTATTTTGCATAGAATCATCGTCATGAATGTGGTATCTTCGCAAAATTTCAGCCGGTTCTACTAAATTTCAAAATATAAATGAACTACCTTGTGTGCATTTATACTAGCATGTAGTTCAATAAGGTTCATTGAACGGACTCAGAATTCTATAGAGAAATAAATTTTGTTTATAGTACACACTTTTTATAAATCCACTACAGTTAGAACCGTATTGTACAGATGTGTAACTAAAGTTTATATATGATGAGGTGCAGTAGACAGATGCTTACTTAAAAACTACATATAATAACAATAACCAATTTAAAATGCAAATTACAGTACAATAATACAAGTGATAGTTAGAAACCTACAATTTTAACGTAGAGACAATGTAGTTAATATAAACAATAATGAACTTATGCTTTGCAACAGTACGTTTATTTGTATATTACACAGATTGATCACTATGGATTAAAATATTAACACTGAGCAAGCAGTGGCAAACTTGGTGTTTACCTTAGCTTCATGAATACCCCTTGAGTCAAATGTATTAACTAGGTCATTTATTTGCCACGAAGTTCGCGTACGAGTAAAGCCAAAAAGGATAAAGTCAAAAGTAGACAACTACTGGCAGGTACGCTTATAACGCGGAAATAATGTAGTGAATCCGGCAAACCCCAAAAGAAGGAGAGTAGGGTATGAGAGAGTTGATACGGTATGTGAGAATGCAACTCAGTAAAGGATAACTCGAAGAAAAGTAAATATGACAATTGCAAGAGACGACTCATATAAATAATAAAAAATTTGAGCGCCACGCTATTCGGAGAAGACTTACCTGAATTCACCTGGCTTACGTACTGAATAGCGAAGGATACGTTCGTCAAGCTAACCTAAATTCAGGATTGAAAGATTTGATTAATATACTAAAGTACTGTCAAAGAAAATATTGTAAACATCTTTATTGAAAAATATTTCCAACTTTCAGTTGGTACCTCGTATAATATCAAATGTTTTAACGCCAAAAAAAGAATATTCCATATAAATCCAAAGTGCTAATATTATATGAACAGACAATAGCATCTTAACACGTGGTTGCATAGATAAAACCAGTTGAGTTTTAAAACTACTAAAAATATCTGTAGATTCTTAACATGAAATAAAACTCTAAATGAATGATTTTCAGAGTAAATATTAAACAATTTTGCTGATACCAAATTGTAACATAATTAGTGGCCGGAAATAGATTTACAAACCTTTTTCTATACTAATTATTTTTACGCAAATAAATTCAAAGTTCATATTTAGAATCCAGGAATATATATTCTACCCCAAAAATAATTTTACATAAATCTTATAATATGAAAACGAAAATCCAGTTTAAATAAAATTACTATTGAATTAATAAGATTCCCAAAATTGAAACTTCCATATACAGTTTTATACTAACTATCATACGAGCAGATAAGAATTATCGTAAAATTATCTACACGCACACTCTGAAGGTGAGCGAGCTTATTCTTCGTAATAGATTATCTTTAATTAAATAAAACTATTGTCTACTAATAAACTGTAAATTAACTTTAAACTAATTTAACGACATATTACGTTAATCTATTAGAATTTATTTTCAGATCACTGTTTAAACGTTAGTTATGAATCTACGATTAATTTGTAAGCTGTATCGAATAGATTTATGTTTCTACAAACTAAACCTACTAACATTTTTATGCGTCCATTAGGAAACACATTGTAAACCAAAAAAAAGAGTTTTTAAATTCACTAAAAATCATATTGAAGTTAACTAAATTCTTAACACATTAATTGGGTCTGACTATAAATAAAATAATTAATTTAACGAAGAACAACCAAATTATTTAGTCACTTCTATTAACAAAATTAACTAAAATAATTAGAAACATCCAACCTTTGGCGATATAACAGAAGCTGTGACGGCCATTCTCATCAAGACTGGAAAACTCCTAGAAACCGCACAACTTGTCGACGATGGAGACATCCGTCGGCATCGTTGGCTAGATCATTTAAATTCATACCGGTAGTATAAATGTAAACATAATAGTACAAAGACCGTCAGAATAAATCGGCAGAAAGAACTGAAATTAAATGGACAAAATCCACAACGTATTCCAACATTAAAGATTAAATAAAACTTACCCCATTTGTTAAAACAAATAGGTCTATCAACGAAACACCTACTACAGATTATTATATACACTATTTAATAATGCTTATAATCAAACGATTTCTACATAACTGACACGTCATGAAAAGAATATCATTTCGCACCTGCTAAACCATATGCGTCCTAATACTGCTTTATCAGCGCACCATTAGAAACTATAGTTTGTATTAACGACACTAATACAGAGGCGTTCGATAAAGTAATTACGCATAAATTCAAACAATAAAATAAATGTTATGTATTTAGTACCTATTTTTTTCTAATTAACAAATCTAACTGTTGCAAACTACGTAGATAAATGCCATGTAAAATTATTCTAGAAATAGCAATACAGCATTGCAGAAAAGCATAAAGCAACCCAAGTTAATGTATACAAAATTTTAAAAAGGAAAATGATTAATTAATTTAGAGCATGAATGCACTTCAACTAACCATTTTAAACCTAATGTTACATCTTTGAAAATTACAAATCATTTAGGGTATCACGGACTACTCAGCCCTAATTTCTTGAAAAATAGAATATATTATATTACAAATATAACTCCAAGGGTTTTGTTAATAATTTCTACATTGTTTTATTATATTTTATTCGAAAAACTACTAAACCACAAAGTTATCTTATTTTATGCGTTTTTAAAGATAAATTAACGGTAAAGATTTATAAAATGAACAATATGTGTCGTCTAAGTTTAGCCAAAACAATTCATTAGTTACAAAATTTATATTAATACTAATATTCATGTTCATTTATACTAAACTTTTAAAATTCAGAAACGTATTATGTAAAGAAATACGCAGCAGTTGTTTTATAGTACTACTATTAATGGAAATCTCTTTCATATCTTTTTCCATGTTTTGCTGTACAAATACGTAAAGTAATTGTAATAATTTTAGAAGCATACATTTTATAGAGACATTTTATCTTCGTTTTATTTTACAGATAAATTCCATAACATTTATTCTCTATAGCAATTAAAAGATAAAAGGTTGTTAGAAAGCGTGGAGAATTTAGAATTATTTTCCTCCTTCCATATATACAGCAATAAATACCAAACCACATTTAAAGTAGAAAGACTAAAAACCAGGATTTAGATCGTGTAGAGGATCCAATTTTTTAGATTTATAGCAGTAATCAACGAGGTAGAAGTTATAGGGTAATTGGTCCATATGTGACCGCAGAATTCTTCCTCTAGGGAAATCAGCTTAAATAAAAACGAAATCAGGGCTTTGGAATGTGTAGTAGAGCATCTATCACCAACGATATTATATTCATCATGCGTCTCTTGAAAGAAAATCGTAAATCTATCTTTTTATTTGGTTGCGATATTTTTCTGCGGTGCAATAACTCCTCTTTTTTGTAAGTTATAGGTAAAATATTTTTCTGATATTCCAATTTTATTCAGAATGTAATATGCGTTTCCTATTGAAAATTTCCTAAAATGAAAATAGAAAAAAAAATAGTAATATTTCTTTGTTTTCAAATTGCTACTCTTTAAATGAAAATAGAGAAATTTATTTAATACTATAAAAGTTTCAAAACTCATCCTATCTAATTAAACTCAAACAACAATTAAGTTAAGGTATATTTTATATGTCAAAATAGTTTAATTTATATCAGTTTTCCTTGAGTAGTTCCAAATATTAGTATAATCAGTTTCATTGAAAATATTTTTGTAATCCTAAAATAATCATCATTCATTACACTGTGCATGTAATACTTACACCTAATGCATTCTTCAACTTTTGTATTTATTTATTTATTTATTTTATCATGCTTCAAATAAATTTTAATAGCCCCTGTTTTGTAAATTACATATGATTCCTATTTTGATTTTTAATAAAATTTCTATGATCTATTCTCTACTGAAACTTAACCCGGGTATGAGAAGTGTGCTATTTAAATAGTGAAGCATTGAGGTCGCCCATATTTTGTGATTTATTTTAGACTTTGTGAATTCTAATACAAAAATTATAAAAAATAGACTTGAGCCATCTAGCCATAAACAGAGAAATTGCTAATCCTTCATAGTAAAGTCTATTCTGTAAAACAAGGATTATCTATTAAAATTATACAGGAATAAATTATTGCTTACTATAAATAAAAAGTGTATGCGTGTTAAGCGAAAAAGGTACTAATTATAACCCATAACCTAATAAACAACAGTGAAATGAAGGTTCCTTCACTTATATTGCCAAGAAGTGGCAAATATTTTAATTTTTACATTTGAATGACCTCAAACTTTTACTAGTAAAAAGCAATCAGTGTATGTGTGTGTGTGTGTGCGTGTGCGCTTGCGTATGCGTGTGGGTGTGCGTGTGCGCGTGGGTGTGCGTGTGTGTATGTATATGTGTTTGCGTGTGTCGATATGTGCATGTATGGAGGTACAATGTTTATACTTCCGTTCAGTATCTACTTGTAAAATTTGCGGGTAACACCAAAATTCTATTTACTACATAAGATTATATACCAAATAAGTAATAAAGCACAATCAGTTCTATACATTTATTAAATTTCAAATTTAAAACAAAACATAAAAAATCTGGTGTGAAACAACACACGTCTTTCTCTTACGCACATAGGTATGCCAGTGGTGTCCACAAATGACTAGATTATTGTCTATGTTTATTTTGGAAACGATAATTGTAACGGTCACCCGTCCAAGTTGCTGGACGGGGAAAAGCCTGCTTAACTACGGAAATTTTGTCTGCCAACTTGCTTAAACGAATATTTTCAGAAAAGCTGTTACGTTCACGTAAAGGGGATTAAATACATAATAACCATAACACATTTAAAAATAAAAGTTATAGCCCTTTTCGAGAAAATCTCAAAAAGACTTTAAAATTGCATGAATAAAGTGGCACTTCCGGTCATTCGATTTTACCTAAATTAAATATACAATTTTATGCATATATCATATTTAGTTTTTGAAATATGTTGTTCGCAATTAATACACTAAGTACTTCCGGTTACTCGCGTTTCGAAAAATTATTAGAGATACAGCTTAATTCAAGTAAAACGGAATGAAGTAACGAAGAAATTTACTAAGTTTTAAAAAATCGTTGCAGCCGATTTCAAAAAAATCACGAAAAACGAAAATTCGGAAAATATTTAAAAATGATAGAAATAAAGTGGGATTTCCGGTTATTCGATTTTAACCAAATTCTTGATTTTACATAAAAATCTAGTTACGGCCACAAACATAAATTTTCATTCAGATAGGACTTTTAGTTTAATAGTTATTTTATTTTGAGTTAATGGTGAAGGTACTTCCGGTAACTCAATTTACGGAAAAGCTTCTGAGAAACGGCCTAAACTATGTGAAAGGTCATTAAATTTGTAAAAAATCGAATGAGTTTTAAAAAGATTTTTACAGCTAATCTTGAGAAAATCGTGAGAAACGGAAAATGCGGAAGATATCTAAAAGTAATAGAAATAAAGTTGTACTTCCGGTTATTCGATTATAATAAAATTCTTGATTTAGCTAACAAAGATACCTAGGATCTGATATACAAATTTTTATTCATTTAGGACTATCACTTTCATAACTATTTGAGTCATAGTTAATGGTAATGCTACTCCCGGTTACTCATTTTACGAACATTTGTTTTGAGAAATTGTCTTAATTGTATGAAAGACCATTAAATCTCTAAGAAATACAATAAATTTGAAAACAATCGTTATAGCTAATTTCGAGAAAATCGCGAAAAGCGGAAAACCAAAAAATAACAAGAGTAAAGTGGCACTTTAGATTATTAGATTTTAGTAAAATTGTTGGTGTCGCGTGCAAGGATGGATACAAACTCAAGCATAAAGTTTTGTTTACCTACGACTTTCTGTTTTCGAGATATTTTTCACACACACACACACAGACACACACACATACACGCACGCTCTCTCTCTCTCACACACACACACACACCACAGACAGACAGACAAATTTTTAAAAACACGATTTTCGGACTTAGGGGACCCCAAAACGTGTATTTGCACTGAAATTTCGACATCGAAAATTTTGAACGAATGCAATACTTTCTCTGTACTATATTTCATATAGGTAAGAGGAAGTAAAAATCTAATTAAAATATTACATCTACAAATAGAAATAAATTTACTAAAAGCATAGGTAATAAATACATAACCTTTTCGAATCGATGCTTTAGGGGTTGTCTTTGCCAAATATAGCAGCAGTTTTACCGCTCTACAGGTAAAAGAATGGTTATTAGATTTTAAATTAAAATTTGTTTTACGATGAATATTGATTTAAATTTCTGATTGAAACTCAGATATTAGTTTGAGAATTTTAAAACATCAACTTACACTGTAATTATTGGTGTATGATATTATCTTTGATAATCGATAATATATCGTCCTCCTGTTTAATTCCTTTTAAAATAGAATTTGAATTTTTGACTGGATTTCCATACCAATTGATGATCAGGGTAGGAATTCTTCAAGTTTTACTTTTTCTGGGATGCGCGAGTTTTACGAAGTTTCTTTTTATAAAATTAACTAGAATTTTATATATTTCTTTACGGTGCTTTCGTAACACTATATTTTACTTCCTGTTACCAATCAATCAGACGTACTATAGCTTTCAAATATTTGGATTTTTCTAGGAAGAGCATTTTTCGGAATTTACATAGTTACCATCAAATTGATTTACATACGAAGCAGTCAAAATTGTTTAATTCATCACCGTTTCGACGAAAATAAGATGGTTTTTCTTATGACGTCCTGTCTTTTATAATTTTGTATCACTCCCTCCCCGTTGTCGCGTTGACTAATCAAAAGATCTTAAATTTCAAAATGTTGGTCGCGTGTCATGCCGGAAACTTCCCTAATTTTCACAGCTTTAATTATTATGGTATATGACACCATAATTTCTGAGGGTCCCTTACTTCCCGTTTTATTGTTACAAACCCTTTCCGTTTGGAATATTTTATTTCGTACAATTAGAATTTGTCCCTTCGATTTTTAATTTATTTTACTATATGGATTATATATGTACAACGCGCGTTTTTTATAACAGAGCACAATTTAAACTTTGTTAAACATTTATTTTATAGTCTGTGAACTTCGTTCTAATTTATAAATACCGTTAGGTAATTTCTACTCAAAGTAACATTTTAGAAATTTGAAATGGGTTACAGCTTATTTCAATTTTCTAATATGAGAACTGAATAATTTTAAATGTTAGTTACGAGGGTTTAACACCATAATCATTTCTACAATAATCTAACCCTAAAACCAATACTGAAGTGTATCGAAAACTATTACATTCGCAGCACCTATTAGAATTACTAAAGAAAAACATAAACAATTTTCATTAAAATGGTATTTCCAATAGTTACTGTACCGCATAGTCAAACTCTTAATAAGGTTGTCTGTATCAAAACTCGAAGATAATTGTTATCTTTCACCAATTAAATTCGTTACCCACTGTTATCTGTATTAGCTAAATATACCTATGTTTTTGAAACTCAACATCACATTATATATCAATTCTTACAACAATAAACCCAATTTAATTACGTCGAACAGATAATATGAAACGTATGTTTTTATAAGGCAACAAAAGTAGTTAAGCGAGATATTCTTGGTTAGCAACTATGACAAAAACCGGCCTATAAATTTGAAATAAACAATTAATTTCATCAACCAGATGGATATATGAAATACTCAAATTAGGTTTTTTTATTACTTGTTTATGCTTTAGAACACTTTATGATGAAGGCGGAATTATGATGAAGAAAATGACAACTCTACATCTTGTCCGACATTGCATAAGGTAAAGAATATCGTGAGATAAGTTCTGAAATCCGTTTCAAAGATATATGTGGAAGAAATGCATCTACATACCTAAGATTTCCGAAACTTACTTTCACAGTTCATTAACTGATTTCCCATAAGCAAATGAGGTGACAGCATCTATCTATGTAGCTGATAATGAATATAAAATAGCGTCATGATTAGAAGATATCCTTCGTTAGAAATAAAATTTTAGAAGCATATGCAACTTAACGTGCATGTAATATATGTTGGCCAACTAGCATAAAGTTATGAACATAAATAGTATGTGAGTATCCTGGTTCATTCAAAAATTATAGATTTTTGTTCTAGGTAGTGTAACTTGCAAAATAGGCCAAGGTCAAGGGTTAATACCACAACCATATTTGAAGTTTAGGCCTGCCGATGCGAACAAACATTTGCGAAATATAGACGTATTTTAAGATTCTTAATTTAATTTATTGCCAATAAAAAAAGTTTCTAATAATTTATATATATATATTGCTGTAGTATTTATATTTTGAGGCAATAAGATGTATAGATAGCCAAACCTACCTTAATGTTTACAGCTGGTAACGATCCAGGCGAAATAACAACTGCTACGGTTTTCAGAAACTAAATGCATAAACCCTTTAACTCAGATTGCGAGTTCGATAGCATAAGTATAAATGCATATAAAGAAAGTTC
>JAHWXV010222665.1:0-16341 GCA_024586415.1 Phrixothrix hirtus | reverse complement strand
CCCCCCCCCCCCCTCCCCATTCCACTTTGACAATCTCTGGGGCGCAAAACGCGTTCCGTTCCGTTATAGTAGAGCAAAAAACGAAATCGCGTTGCTGTCATTGCGCTTTATAAGTGAGATAATTCACCAAGTGGAATTCTTGACGTCTTAAAAAATTGAACCTTACCTCAAAATTTATTTATAGAACAATACAGAGGTCAAAGAACATTCCTATTTTAAAGGCAGGTCAAAAAGCAATAGACTATGTATGTTGAGAACACAATCAGCCATTAAAGCAGTATCCGAACGGATTAACTGCTCAAACAGAAAACCATGGGACAGTAAATGAAGATTCCGAAGAGGACAGCGTCGCCAATTATAAAACAGGGCCTGCTTTTAAAAGAACAACTAGTTACTTGACTTACGATAACTTTGATAGAAATAAGGAAGGTTAGATCAGAGCGCTTTTTGCAGCGGCACAGACTTAACGGTTGCCATAATAAACTGCTTTACGATGAGAAAATGTTTATGGTTGAAGAAAACTTTAATTGTCAACTCCAGGGAAACTTCGGCCAAAATTACCAAATATAATTGTGATTAAGTATTTTTTCGCAGCTTTTCATTCTCAATGTATAATAAAAGTAGTAAGTTACTTGTTTTAACGATATATTGCAAATACAACAAGTTTCGGGATCCAATTGTCCCATCATCAGGAGTATAATGTTTTTGTAATTAAGAGTTTAATTAAAATCGGAATAGTTGAAAATGGTATATAAAAACTAATTAGTTTAGTTTAGGCCAGAGAGAAGAGAGAGGGGTCAGCTAATGTTAAATAATTAGGAAAATGTCGGTTGCGCCATCTTTGAATTGTGGCAAGAAAATATAATAAAAGCGGGAGTTTTAAATATAACGGCAAAATTAAATGACAACAAATGACAGGAAAATTTAAATAAACCACTTGAAAATTTATTAAACAATTCATTTTATTATAAAATTTATATATCAAATTATGTACATTTACAATTTAATATTTCATTTTTAACTTTAATTTATATAAATATAACCAGTTCTTTTACTTTAATATATAATTTGGCCCATATTCTTTAACATAAGTGTCTACAATTTCATTAACTCTGAAATTCTTTTTATGAATTTTGCGATTTAACCGCCCTTTTGCTACAGCAATTGTCCTTGGAATACTATGTATTTCTGTAGCCCAAAGCTAAACACTTTCTATAATGAGACATTATTTACGATAGATATAAATCAAAACAACTATTATACTGTAATAAAATGACTTACAATTTAATTACCTTAGTAAAATTCAAATTAATTTATATGAACATTGAAGGTATCAAAAATATTTTTAAATTAATACACACGAAATAAAATTGTGCAATTTTCCTTGTGAATATCATAAATAAATTGACATAACCATCATACATAAACGATAACCATTAAATCAAACAATATACAAATCATAGAAAACTTATAAGTATAGAAAAGTAACCAAAGAGAATCTATATATCGAATGATTCGTTACTGCTAGCTCAATCTATGAACGGCGGGGAGAATTAAAACAATGGGTTCTATTTTGCTCATATAACTGTCCCCTCTCTTTTCTCTCTGGTTTAGGCGAAGAAAATTTTTATAATGTAATTGTATAGTGAATAAAAAAAATTTAAATTAAGTTTTACTTGATTTGTTGTAAATATGTAACATTGAAGAGGCGAGTACTAGACAGGTAGTTATTCGATTTTCTTTTTGCGCAAACTAAAATAGAGAGTAATACCATATTGATGAATTTTAGGTAAGTCTACAACTCTTTACCCTTTTGTGTAAGATATAAATTTGTATGATTTTAGGTTGTATCTCAGATTCACGACTACTAAATTACACTGTTAATAATTAAAAACCGAAGTTTATATGTTGTTGCAATTTGTATATTAATTAATGAAGGTTTTTTTTTATTTAAGTAAAACATATTTTTTATTATTTTGCAATTTAGAATTTTATATCACTATATAGCAAGTCGTCGAGTTTACGCGCCAGGTTGAGAGGAAATCTTTAGTTTAACGGCACGTTGGCACTTAACATTTTTATAACTACACTCGCCAATTCTGTCCTAATCCACATCCGATTATCAAAGTTAGTACCCGAGAGTTAAGCAGGAATTTTCAACTTTTCCTATACATGTTCACATTTCGTGTAACTGCTTCTCACACAGAAAATTTTTTGAAAGTCGATAATGACAGTGCAAATAAATTGTGGTGGAACAGTTTTAAAGAGAGATATAAGATAACAATAAGAACTCCAGAAAAATATAGCAGTGTATAATGGCAAATTTATAAAATACTAATAATTGTTTTAAGACATTTAAAAGCTGATATAAGAATTAGGATTAGTTGAGAAGGGCAATTACCCGAACGTCTTTGAAATTATGACAAAACTGATCTGTCGTATATCGTTAAACCTGGAAATATCACTACTGTAGGGAGAAAATAATTTTGCAGAAAAAGTCGCATCACGTACCCTGTTAGGATTCATTAGTATTCATGAAACTACTTTCCACGTATGATAATATTTAAGGGGGAAATGTGAAATGATCTACTGAGAGGGATTGTGTTCCAACGCGAGGATTAAGCTGTCTTCGATAGATTAGATTAATCCAATCTATTTTTAGAATCCATTTCTTCAGAATGCGCAATTATTCTTCTGATGGCTTCGAATGCCTTAACATTGACTTTGATTTACTAACGCTGACAAAAGAAAGTAGACTTTTCTTCACACACTACGCACCTGTTGCAGCCTTTAGATGTAGGTGTTTACAAATGGATGAAGTCGAGCTGGAGCGTAAGCATTAATGGTCTTATAAAAAACAATTCAACAGTAAACCCCAATCGAACAAATATCCGCTATCTTCTCAATCCCATCTACATCTAAAGCTTTTGTTATACAAACATTAAAAATGGTATAAAAGATATAAATTATATCCTTTGAATAGAAAACTAATAACTAAAGAGGCAATCGCAGCTTCGAAATTAACTGATAAAGTTTTACTGGTCCTCTTAGACACAAACCTAACATCTTATCGGTTGTAAATATACTCTCATTTCCTGTATTAGAATCAGATAAACGAGGAAATTCATGAAGAAAGGCACGAAATTCTAGGGGGATATGCCATATGCAGTGGAAAAGTTCTGCCATGCACATCTTCAGGAGAGTACATAAAATTAAAAAACGCGAAATTCCAAATTGACAAACAAGAACCAAGGTGGTGAATACTGGACATGTGGTTCATGCAGCAAAAAATAATCAAGTGACGTTAAATAAAACAATGGTGCCAATTGGCGGAACTGCTTACTCTATCTTTTACCATACCACGTACAACGTCAGTCAGCAAATAGTGACGAAGAAATATTTAGATTTGAGAGCTGTTAGGATGCCGAAGGAGATTAAAGTGACAGAAATGGTTATTGTTCATATTCAGCGCAATATTTATTTTTTTTTTGCCGAAACTTCAGTGTGCGGAAATTCTCTTGACTCTCTTGGATTAAAACAGCTATGGAGTTATTTCGCCACGACCACTACAATTTTGCCGAATCTGCAGGAGTTACACCACTTCCTTATCCGAGAAGGAGATATGTTTTTTAAATTTTTCCCCGCTGAAAGATTTACCAACCTAGATCGGATCTGAACCCGCGTCCGTTGAGTGTAGGGGCAATAATGCTAACTACAACACCAATCGGAGGCGATTGGCGCAATACTACCTTGATTATAATAAATTGTAGTATTAGTTTAGTTATAATATCAAATAGTTTTATTGTACTAATTAGAATTAAATCACAAAGTTGGTTTTATTTTCTTCACTTACAAAGTTACCAGCCCACTAACATAAAATTAACAACTGATCATATGTTACCAACAAAATTTAATTAAATAGAAATTTATTAATAAAACTGGTTGTATGGTTCTTCATAGTAGAGTTTATCACCACAAAATGTCAGATATATGGTTCTTCATAGTAGAGTTTATCACCACAAAATGTCAGATTTTGCTCCCTTTTGTGTACAAAAATATGAGCAAAAGTGTAAAATTATCGTAAACATACCTCCATTTGGTCTTTATGTTGTTGATGTAGCTTATTTGCGACACTTCCAAACGTCCTATTTTGCTAGAACTAAGTTCTAAATAAATGATTTAAAATAATTAGCTATATTATATTATATAAGTGAAATCAAAGCTAAATAATTGTTACACTTCCAATTATCTGGTTAGAAGTGGATCAATAGATATTGGCATGGCTAGTGGTTAATTTAAGTATGTAAGCTTATTAACATTCATTAAATAATAACTTTACAACATTTGCTCACAACGGATTTAGGGAAAGAGACGATGACAAAAAACACAAAATACTGTGTAAAAGTCCGATTTTCTCCATAACCATTGACTGATAGGCCAATACAATAATTAATGAATAATAACTAAATTACCGCAAACTATATATTAATAAACTTTACACAACGTGATGTGCTAACTTTAAATTATCTTCTGCTTCAATAGTTTTGATTCCGAAGGTGCAACTAGTTCAGTCAGCGAGAATTGACAAACAATTTATTTTACAGGTGAAATAGACAGCACGATACCTATTAATTTAATTCAGGATATAATTCCAGTTGATCATATCGAGTGTATTTATTTTCACAAAAAGGCAAGATACATAAAGTCACAAAGGGACATTCCTGGTGGATTCAATTCTATATTCATTTTCTTATTCTACAGTGAATTGAATGTTGGTATTGTAGAAATTAAATATGTTAACAACACTTTCAATTTCATCTGCAAGAGCTGCACAAATAAGATCATCCACATATTTCTGAATTGCTGATAATTTGAAGCCAAACTTAGACAAGCAGTCTGAAAATAAGATCATCCAGTACAAATTGAGCCAAAATTGGACTAATAGGAGAGCCCAACGGTGTTCCAAAAATTTGTAAATAAAGCTTGCCATTAAAAATAAAATAGCTGCCTTCAAAAATAAATTTTACTACCTTAACAAATTCGTTTATATATATAATTATCTGTGTGTGTGTGCGTGTGTGTATGTGAGTGTGTGTGTGTGTGTATGAGCGTGTGCGTGCGTATGTGAGGGGATGCGTGCGCGTAGGTGAGTGTGGGCGTAGGCAAGTGTGCGCGTGTGCTTGCGTGTGTGTATGTATATATATATATCGCAAGTTTGACAATATATGCGAGGGAAGGTCAATTTTATAGCTACAATTTGTTGATATACAAATTGTTTATGCGCAATATTGGCGCCATATGAATAACTGGAGACGTATTAAGCTCTGTTATGTTCAAGATTTAATTTAATTTCTGGGAAACAAACAAACATGGTATGTACAATCACAGAGTATTTGAAGTGTCTGGAGAATGGAATTATCAGATTTTTGCAGGCTGAAGGAGTTAATTAGAACGACATTCATCATGGATTACAGGGTGTTAATGATTCGAATTTTTAAGCTGAAAAGAAGTCAGCGTTTGGTACAAAACCTTTAAACACATACCAATGGAGTTGAATGATGATGCGCAGAAGAAAATAGGCAAATCAAAGACGCCACACACGGATAGAAACTGCATAATTGTCGAACGTATGATTAGGGAAGATCATCGCATTAAAGTTTCGTGAAATGGTCGAAGAATTGTTTGAATGAAGCGATGTAGATTATTCTAAGCAACTTGACGAGCAGTAGTACCGTGAACGGATGTTCAAGCTAATATTACATTCAGCATTTACGGAGATTATGTCGAGAAATGAAATTAGCTATGTAGTATTTTGTGAAATGTATTAGATATTCTCTTTAAATATAACGTTACTGTAATTTTGGATTCAACTTTTAATGTCGAATGCTCCTCGTAGTATTAGTATAAATAGCAAATTTTAATGTGAAAATAGCTACAATACGACACCTCCAATCTTCTGTAAATTTTTGCAAATATTTTGTGTTGAAGTAAATGTCCAGCGAGATATTTTCCGCTCTAAAATTTAATGTTTTTGATGTGTTTTTATGGGTTAATCCAAAAAAAACACCATGTCTACTAACTCTTCCACGGATATGTAACCCCATCCATTACCACAAATACGAATCATATAAAGAAGCAAATGTGCTAATTAACAGACTTCAAGTATTAAGTTCATTTTTATGGCAAACATAGTGAGTATATTTTGATTATGATTTATCCATGTAGTGCAATTTTGTTTATGTTGCGAATAAAAAACTGTTCACCTATGTATCTTAAAAAATGTTTATCAAAACTTTTTGCTACTTTTTGAACCCACAACACACTGGTAAGGTATTATGTAATCAAGGGGAACCGTCCTGTATACAAAATTGGTCTGCATCCTTCAAAGAGGCTCTTTATTTCTTTTGCTTCTTCTTTCATTCTGTTACGTAGAATAATACTCCAGTTTGTTTTATTTTGAAGGTTTTTTTAATTTAAAGAGGACGTGGGACAATTCTAATAATTCAACAGGATTAGTTACATAGAGTACATATGTCATATTGATTTCATCTGCTGCACAGCTTGAAATTCTGCAGAAAGTATAGTATTCCATATATTATTTCATAGTTAATTTCCAACTAATAAATTTTAAACTGTTCGTTTTTGTCGATTACACAAGCTATTCCGTCTTTATAAGTTAATAAAATTAGCGCATAGTTTTTCGCGTATTGTATACACCCATACCCATTTGGTGTACATACCATTACAACGTCGCGTATCAAAAATATTAAAAATGTTAAAATGGACTATATTAAATAATGTTTTGACATGCCAAACCTATGTGAAACAGAATAAGAAGTACAATTGAAATGAATTAAGCTTAGTTTTAATATTGCGAACCTAAAGTAAAATCATAATTTTAAAAGGAACAGCTTACTTTGCTAATAAATTCTGTACGTACAGTTGTTTTAGTATCATGAAAAGCAAAAGCTTTCAGGAAATTATTTATTTCTTAATCTCTATCCGAGGATAACCATATAACTGCAGCACCATTGTTAAAGATTTACGAGAATAACTTAGGGATCATGAATTACTCCATTTATCTCGTGATAAACGACAGAGTTACGGTTATATTTACTCTACTAGTGTTTTGTATTAGGTGAAAATCGTGTAATAAAAAGGGAGACGTTATTTTATTAAAGGCGATTTTAATATTTTTTATTAAATATTATTTGGGATCAGTTCAGTACTACATAAATTTTATTTAAATTTAAAGTAGAATGTAGATTATTGAAATGAAGGTTGAAGAAATATCCTTGTAAGTGAGTTGTAATTCAAATAAATTAATTTTTTGAATTATAAACTAAAATCTAACCTGCAAGCCTAAATGCTTTGAAAATTTCATAAACGACGTGTACTTGATTTGTTAGAGAACAGAAATACATTATACCTAGTACTTACTTACAACTACCCATTCATTCTTAAACATAAATGTCTCTTGAAATCGTAAAACATTCCAATGCTGAGAGACTGCGGACAACAATCATTAAAGAACAACTATAAAGCTAGCCATTTC
Organism: Phrixothrix hirtus; assembly: GCA_024586415.1. Lineage (NCBI taxonomy): Eukaryota > Metazoa > Arthropoda > Insecta > Coleoptera > Phengodidae > Phrixothrix > Phrixothrix hirtus. Next base: position 8,786 of record JAHWXV010222665.1, on the reverse strand, counting down.
AAATAATAAAAGAATATACCAAAGTATGGAGTAGTTGCGCCGTTAAGTTTCATCACGCCGGCAACTTCGGCCATATTATACAGTATTAAACATGCGAAATCCTATAAATGGAATAGTATTCCTTTTCCAATAAATATCTCTTTGTATGGCAGGGTTTCTTGTTGTTCATTGATTTGATAATGGTAGGTAACTTTAATATAAAATTTCACACATTAAAAATTCACTGCTGTTCTCGATTTTGATATTCCTGAATAATTGAAACAGAAGTTCACACTTCTAGTGTTGTTTGAACGAAAGGTATTAAGGTTATTACATAATTATAGGTTATTAATTTGCAACTCTGAGCATTTGTATACGTATAATGATCGCAACGTAAGGATGTTGCGTTCAAAGAAGGAGTGTCTACAGTTGTCTGTTTCCTATACTTGCTGCAATTCTAACAGCATTACTTTGTAGTTTGAACAATCGATGTAGAGAATTAGAGTATCCCCAGTTTAATATGTCATATTCAGGATAAGATTAGGTAGTACCTTAGATGGATTATAAGCAAAATTGCTTGGTTTTTTAGCAAGACAGTCACCGTTTTGGGCCCAAGCTAGCCCATCATCAAGTACAATCCCAACGCACGAGGGGTGCTGCATTTGTTTAGGGAATAAAGTATTTCCATCGTTGTTAGAGAATCATTGAAGGCACTATCGTAAAACCTGACACTTTCTAGGTTATTAACAGTTGAATAAAACATAGTTTGGTAACGTTTGTATTTAAGGGTAAAATAAATAACTATCGACAAAAAAGGAATTAAGCCGCGATCATTTTTGTGTATAGATTTTTTATGTTTTTAAAAGTAATTTATCTCAACAACAATGTATGGATTGTCTTGTTTCGGATTTTAGTAACGATGCATCATCCAAAACAACAATTTATCGCTGGTTTTCAGAATTAAAATTTGGTCGCAGTACTCGCAGCAACAAATTTCGCGAAGTTTGTTCGCGAACTAGTGTTATTTCAAAACAAATTGATGCTGTGTGTGAGATGATTGAGATGGATCAGCATGTGACTTACCGTGAAATAAAATCGACCCTTGGCATTGACATGAAACAAATATCACCGATTTTGCATGACCATTTAGGTGTGAAAAAATTATGTGCGTGATGGATTCCCACACAATTTGATGGAGGCTCGTGTTCAATGGAGCAAGGAAATGTTGAAAAAATTTAACCGCAGTGCTTCAAATTTCGTTTATAACATCACTACAGGTGACGAAACTTGGATTTATTCATATGAGCCAGAAACAAAGCAACAGTCGCGCATTTGAGTATTTCAAGATGAATGGAATCTAACCAAAGTTGTCCGTTCACGAAGTGTTTCAAAGAAAATGGTCGGAACATTGTTCAGTGTTACTTGTGACGTTGCTACCGTCGCTTTTGAGGACTGTCGCACGGTCAATGCTGATTGGTATACAAGCATTTTCTTACCGGAAGTCATTAATGAAATCAGAAAAACTAATGCAAAACGTCGGATCATCTTGCACCATGACAATGCATCGTCACAGAAAGCATCACAAACTGTTGATTATTTGAAACGGCAAAAGCTAGAATTATTGACTCATTGTCCATACAGTCCGGATTTAAGTCCAAATGATTTCGTTTTATTCTCGGTTATCAAAAATAAAATGCGAGCAAACCCGTTCTTCAATACCTGAAGATGCCGTGGAAGCATTCAAAACTCACAAGCGAAAAAGCGTTTCAACAACTAATTCAAACGCATTCATTGCCATTGCCATTGTGTATTCTTATCAAGCAACTAATGTAGAAACCTTTTTGACTATTCACATTTTACGTGTCATCCATAGTTTTTTAGCTACCGACGGATTTAGAATATATGTTTGGCAAAGAATTACGTGAAATATATTTATTAAAAATCTGGTGTAAGACACCACACGATTTTCTTTTACGTACAGAGATATGCAAATAATGTCCATAAATTATTAAAACATTATATACTTCAGCTTCGAACGTTTTTTCTGATAATTAGTTTCAACGCATTCTTGCAGTGAAACCATTAAGCTAGGGTAACAGTATATTACTTACCGACGCGGAAAGTATCTCATTTCTTTCGAGAGAAAAAAATCACGTTTTATACTAGTAATCCATATCTTTTTCTATAAAATAGTATTTACAAGAAGAAATATTTATATATACTGTGTGTCCGAGATTCAAGGTTAACCATTGGCATCTTGGAAACCGTAACCGATACAAAGTCCGTTAAATGGGAGAAAAGTTGCACAGTTAGAAGCTCAGTTTAGTGACATTTTTGTTTCCCAAATAGATGCATAGTCTACTAGATAGAGGTAAAAAACCGAAAAGTGCTAATTTCTTCTAATTAACATATTTCCTCAAGCAACAAAAATAGACAAAAGTTTCAAAGGAAAAATTTGTAGATACGATAGGGTTCTTTATAATTATATTTGTTTTGTGACTGTAATTTGTTTTGTTTCAGAGATATAACACAAACATGCATTTTCTTAAATGGAATGCATGGTTAATTTTTATATCAGAAGATAGCTTATTTTTTATAATTTTCAGGGATGTAAGGCTTACCCTGCTTATATTTAAAATTAAGCAAAATATAGAAAAATAAGCATTTCATAATTTTGCTTATCTAGTAGGCAGTAAAAAACAAACCACAATAACAAATGACGCTCGAAACAATAATAGCCACTTTGACAGCGGACGTGTCAAAATTTCGCGTGCGTGTAGTAGCAATTATGGAGTTTTCAAATCAAGAAAAGACCGATATATTGGCAATGTACATCCAGTGTCGAAGAAATGCTACAACAGCTGATAATGAATATTTAAACCGTTATATAGGAAGACGTCAACCTCATCGGGCACTATTTTCTAAATTAGAAAGGAAATTAAGGGAACTTGGCGCTTTTAAGAAATCGAGAGGTAAACATCAAAAGCAAAATAAAGTTGCGGAAGTTAATGTGCTTGCCGCTGTTATCAACGAACCGTCAACATCAGTCAGAAAATTAGCAAATTATAGCGATTTAGCTAAATAAACAGTTCATGAGATCTTGAAAGAACACGAATATCATCCATACAAACCTACGTTAGTGCAAGAATTGTATCATAGGGATGCCGAAGGAAGATTGAATTGTTGCAACTGGTTTACGAATAAGTTAACAAATAATAATTTATTCTATCGTAATATTCTGTGGACAGGTGAAACCAGGTTCACAAATAATGGAGTTCACAATCGTCACAATTTTCATCATTGGGCAGATGAAAACCCAAAAATTATAAGAGTCGAGATTCTAAGAAAGGTTTGGTCTCAATTATTCGTGCGGTATACTTGGTGATAAATTAATAGGGCCTATAATGTTTGAAGGAACACTAAATGGAATTCTCTATTTAGAGTTACTTCAAATTAACATAGAAAATAAATTAGACACACTTACACTACGTAGAAGGGCAGACACAATTTGGTATCAAGATGGATCACCGGCTCACAATTCCAGGATAGTACAAGGTTATCTAAATGATAAATACCCTCAACAATGGATTGATAATAATGGCTCTATACCCTGGCCTGCAAGATATCCAAGCATGTCACCCTTGCATTTCTTGCTATGGGGACACATAAAAAACCTGGTTTATATTCAAACATTTAATAATGTAGAAGAGCTACAGCAAAGGGTTTTACAAGCCTTTACTCCTATTAAGCATACGCAAATTAACAACTGTCAAAGATCGTTAGTGAAGCGAATTAGAAAATGTATAAACGTAGAGGGAGGTCATGTTGAACATTTGTTCTAGTGTATTTTACGTTTGGTTTTTGATCGTTTATTTAACGGTTACCTGTGTATTTTTAGTTTTCTGTTCCATTCACTTTGTGTTTTGTATTCTAGCTTGTTATTAAAATGTCATGTGCTTACGTTTATTTTATGTTTTGGTAAAAGTGTCTAATTAAATTGAATGTTAAGAGAATCTACCATCGTGTTTTCACTTGCCGCTACAATCATTTCCAGAACACTATGCAATAAATATAATATAAAATGAACAATCCGCTGTAAAAATAAGTAATTAACTATTAATATACGTTAGGGTACTACGTTAGTGAATTACTAACTAACTGATCTTCTATCTGGTTACCCTTTGTTTTGATGTGCTATATGCTTTAGTATACTTCTGCCAAATCGACAAAATGTTGTTTTGAGCATCATTTGTTAAAGCGGTTTGTTTTTACCTGCCTACTAGATAAGCAAAATTAGGAAATGCTTTTCTTTCTATATTTTGCTTAATTTTAAAAATAATTAGGGTAACCCTTACATCGATGAAAACTAGAAAAATTAAGCTATCTTCTGATATAAAAATTTACCATGCATTCAATTTAAAAAAATGAAAATTTGTGTTATATCTCGAAAACAAAACAAAGTACAGTCGCAAAACAAATACAGCTCTAAAGAGTCTACAATTTCTTCCTTTGACGTTTTCCTCTATTTTTATTGATTGAAGAAATATGTTGATTAGAAGAAATGAGCACTTTTCGACTTTTTGTCTCTATCTAGTAGACTATGCATCTATTTGGGAAAACAAAAACATTACTAAACTGGACTCCTATCTGCACAACTTTTCCCCTATTTAATATGCGTCAGGAAACTTTGAAGGCTGATTCTACACCAAAAAATAATGTGGTTAAGTCATTTGTGAAAATGTCGAAATCTCCATGGTTACCAAGATACGGGGGTGCAAAGGGAGAATTTTAACATGTATTTTTTGCTCTAGATATCTTAAACTTTTACCAATTATGTTTTTACTTGGCACATAAGCTAAGCTCGAAAAATGAAATAATTGTAGGGTAAAAATAATTCTTTTAAATAGCGTTTGAGGGCACTTTACCCAAACTGCAAAAATTATTTTTGTTGTAACTTTTTTATTTTGACACATAATGTAATAAATAGTAAGTCATTTTAAAGGCAATAAAAAGCTTTAAAAATAATGTACTCTTTGTTGAAGTCAGCTTCAAAATTTTCATCAGTTTATACCTTATGTTTAATGTGCATTCAAAAATCAAGTTGCCATGAATCTAATGTTATGAATTTTGACAGCTAATGCTAGTTTAATTACAAGTAGAAATAGTACATTTTTGTTTAAATTAAACTAAATTAAAAACTAAGCTTATTCTAAAATGAACCATTATTCTAATAAACAGTACCGTCATATGCATTTCTGTTACGCAAGAGCGAACAGAAATGCAGAACAGGCACGACAATTTTACATGTATACCTATCCTGATAGAAATGTCCCGCATGCCCAAATCTTTATACATGTTCATAGAAGACTTGGTGGGGTAGGATCATTTAATAACAGTCATCACGATGGAGGCAGACCTAGATACAGAAGAACTGTAGAGATGGAAGACAGAATACTTCAACTTGTAGAGGCAAATCCTAGCACAAGCACAAGAAAAATGGCTTCCGAAGAAGGCATTGCCTCTTCTACTGCTTGAGAATTTCTGAATGAAGAGCTTCTTTATCCATTTCATTTCCAAAAAGTTCAGGCGCTTTATGAGGGTGATTTTCAGTTACGGCTGAATATGTGTAACAGTATTTTGCAAAAATACCAAGACAACAATCAGTTTGTTGAAAAACCGCGAAAAAACCGCGAATTTTCAGACCCACAACGGGCTGCGAATTGACCATTTTCCATGCGGCTGTGTGGCTGGCCCTGTGCCCATTAATCTTATTTACTGATTTCGCGGATAACTTCATCCACAATTTTTCTATGACTTATACTTTTGCCTTGATCTCTATAATCAGGAGGTTTCAATATTGGATACTGTTGACTTGACATCCGAAATGATCGTCACTTTGAGAAGAAGCTTCCCTATTACAGCAAGATATCCAGGAATATTGTAATTCGTTCATAGAATACATATTGCTGATTTAATTTGACACTAAAAGATAGTCTCCCGAGACATTTCGTGCTTAAAAGACATTTAAATCATGTGATGGTTATGATTCCGAGATTTCTAAAATAAGAAACACTGAATTTAACAAGAATGCAATTAACTACTTCCTTATTTATTTTAAAGGATGATACAACAATGCGAAAAGTGTACAATACAGCTATTGCTTTGGCCGCTATAAAATTATTTGTTTTGTGGAATTTTTTTATCATAATGTAACTAGTTCGCAAATTTTTTCACAATATTATTACATAAGATTGTTTACTGTGGTTGCTAATCTTCTAATTTTACATGGTTCTAGAAATAGGTAACACTTTGATAATAAATATAATTACAATTATTACGAGTACGTTTTATAAGCATTGAATTCAATGTTATTAGAATAAATGAATACTGATTATTCCCGATGTTAGGCTTAGTACGTTTGTAACTTTAGTATGATTTAGGTAGTTAATGTATAATTAAAATGTAAAATAATAAAGCTGATCTAGTTTATAGACGATAAAAAATTTAATAACATGGAGGATGTTTTTATAGCTGTTATTTAATTTTTTTACTGGCATTAAACACTGTGTGAGACGTACCGCGTTGCATTTATTTTGCTTAGCATCGTTCGTACTTCACCTTCCATGTAATATAATGTTCATAAAAGCACCCGTGCTTACAACCGCCAAATTTCTCTCGAAACTTATTTATAAGCTTGAAAAGCTCGTTAGACCTAGTGTTGTCAAAAGAAAAAAGAATTGGGAATATAGTGACCAGCTACAATTGAAGTACAACTTCATGATGCGATTAACGTGTTTTCTTAAACTTTTAATTATCATTATTTAGTGAAGTATACATGTAGGTTTAAAGCAATACCAAATAATTGACTTCAGAAAATGCCAGGACACTGTGTGACATAGAAAATTTAATTTATAAGAGTGTATGTATAGATCTACTTCGCACAATATAATAAATCTTTTAATAGTTAGTTTAATTTCTAGTAAATTTTAAGATGGCCAAAAACAAATTAACGAATGTTACAAAAATATTTTAAACAAATTGAACATTTTTGAAAGGCGGAATTTTTAAAATAACTTTTGATAAACGCGTGTTTGCGTTTTTGAATCTAATATTCTCTTAAATAGTAATTTTTGAATATTCTATCTCCTCTCTTCGTATGTGTACGTAAGAGAACCATTATATTGTGTTGAAATACACTACATCAATAATTCATCAAAGTGTAAGTGCAACACTTGTAAATTTCTTCTTTATTAGTTACGTTTGTATCCAATAGAAACACTTCAATGTCTAAAACCAATCTGTGTAGTTACGCAAAACTTATTCGTATTTTACTGATGCTCTCGCAAAATTTGTAGGAAGACGGATGAATAATAAATTACGTATTCGAAATGTTTGGCTTTGAAATATAAAATATCTATTAGGGGCGACTGAAGCTAATTTGAAGAAAAAAGTATATCAAAGCAGCGTTATGAACTGCCTAAGCTATATCTTTAAAGAATGTCTTTATTGAGCTTTCTAATATTTCTCAATAATTACCCAAAGGCTTTATAATTTCGCTTTTACTTTCCAAGTTTAAAATTAACAGCTTTAGGGAATTAAACTTGGCAATCCTAATTTAAAATCATAAATTATAAAGGTTTAGGAAAATCGTTCTAAAATATTACTGGTAATCCTTAGTACAATAGCAAGAAGGATACATATAAATATAAATCTTATAAAATTAATGTTTAAATTAGAAAAAAATTAAAGTTTTAAGATGCTTGGATTTTATTTGCAGCAAACATCAGCGTATTCGACAGCTAAGTTCATAAGCAGAAAATATTTTGGAATAATATTATACATCTACAGCAACGTTATTTTTGAATGAATAATTCAAGTTGAGTAGAGCTTTAAACGATAAACTGTAACAAATAATGGCACTTTTGGTGATAACATGTTATGTCATTTTTCAATAAGTGCAACATTAATTTAAACAATCTAACCCATTTGTGATTTAATGTAAATAATGTGACATGTGTAGGATTAATTATTACAGCACAAAACGTTAAGCAGCTCTTTTTGTAAAAATAAACAGCGCTGTCAAGTTCTATTTACTAAAACTTCATAAACTGGTCTTTAGTTTACTAATTAAGTCATTGTTATTCAAATCGGATTTACTCAGTGGCTGCTAAAAGTTACTTGATCTGAAATAATCTGGTAGTCTTAGTTTTCAACAACGGTAAACATTTATTGGCAATTTTATAATTGAAAACGTTTGAAAGTACAACCCAATCTGTAATTGCACCAATTTCAATTATCCATTTAACCAAATGCATATTCGCTGTCCAAGACGTTGTTTCTAAATCAAAGTTAGTTAAATTACAGCCTCGGATGCGATTACATGAATAACTTTAAGAAAGTCTAAGAAACAAACAAGTAATCCATTTGATGATGATCTATAAAACGATCACTACACCATTACTAGAATATTTCAAAATATACCAATATAAGCTTAATTTTCTCTTTTATGAAAAACAAGCTATTCCGTAACTAATGGTATTCAACCTAAAAAGGTGGATGAAAACTGTTTAATTAAATTAAATGTGCATGTGCTGTGGACTTGTGTAGACGTGTTTAGTGCGCTCACCGTTATCTGGTTCTAATATTTACGTTAGTTATTTACGAAAGTTCTGTTCTCACTTTGACAACATGCCCCTTTAAAGAGATTAACTTAATGAAATCAGCACATTTGTTACAAAATCTATTAAAGATCTTCTTGTAAATGAGGACTTTATAGCAAAGATAATTGAGCAGGTGTCAGAAAAATT
>JAHWXV010222662.1:0-12012 GCA_024586415.1 Phrixothrix hirtus | reverse complement strand
TCGGAAATTAAATTTTGCAAGCAAAGGAAAGTGACGCAATTATTTCACATTTAATATAACAATTAGTTTAAATAAGCAGCAAACGTTGATTGATTCATAAAGAAAATTTTATAAATAAATATATAAAAATAGACCAAAACGAATTAATTCATTTGATAATAAGAAACGTTGTAATCACATTAACAACGCTTAATTCTACTTTTCGGCAACGAAAAATAAATCGAAACCTTGCACGTTGGTATTCTAACAAAAGTTGTAGCACAAGTGTCTGATAAGAAAATGTATTTTTAACCAGCACGAAGTTTTTAAAAAAGAATTTTACGTTCGCAAATCCCCTCACCAGACGGCAGTACCTATCGGGTTAACAAATTAAAATTTAATAAATTCTGGAATTAGGTTTATTAATTGACCTTCATTCCTGGAATATTATTATAAGAAAAACAACTATTTACTAACGTATACCCATAGAAACATTCAAAACGAAATTTTAAATAGCTATATACAAGGTGTACTAAATGTCTTACTAAAATTAAAGTAAAATAAATTGAAGCTAAAAGTGAGACCGTGACAATATCCCTTCCTTCTCCTAATTCTTCTACATTATATTTTTATGAACGGCAACTTGTCTGAACGATAAATTCAATTTATATTTAAATTTTAAATTTCAACAATTAATAACATATTTGCTGATTGTGATTTTTGGTATATTTTCATCATTTTCCAAACTATAATTACGAAATTTATACATTTTTGGAACGTCTGCTATTTATAACAAGTATAAAAGAACGTTTTCAAGTTTCTAACAAAAAATAAATATTAGGCACCTTATTAATTTGAGGTTAGGTAACATATGCAGACTAAACACAACAGAAGAAAAAGAAAATTTTATGCTGACAAAATTATGCAACAGTTGAAAGTCAGCACTTGCTCAGCGCACTAGTTCATGGTTGCCAACAGTTGTATTCCCTAAACACGTCCAATGTAAGAAAAGAGATATTTACTTACATCAAAATAAATGGAATTTTTAAGAAAACCTCTTGACTAGTCCCTCATCTTAATTATTTCGTAAAAATTTTGAAAAAAATACTGGAAAGACGTTGTTTAAAATATTACCTCTAAATGATAATTTGAGTCTAGCCAAGAAGTTTCTTTAAAGACTCCGTCTTGGTGCAAAAAAATATTCACTCATTTTAAATTGTTTTAGAAATTGTTAATAATTATAGATATCTATGAATTTGTATGTTGGGTTGCATATTGGAGGTAGAATCGCTTTAAACACAATAACAACCAATAGAATGGGAATCTTTTGGTTGTTGACTAAAGTTGTCATGATTAGTTTAAAGTTTTCTATGGGAGGAACTTTTTTAAACCTTACTTACTTTAGCCAAAGTATTTTTTATCTAGGATTTAAATTTACATATATATTTCCTAGTTTTATGTACTTCACGCACAGTTCTTTAAGAAACTAAACGCGCTGTCTCTTTCTATACAATTATTTTGCAATTTTAATTTTAATGTGCGGTATTGGATGAATGATTAATTGTTGGTATGAGTTAATCAACACTACGACCTAAACTAGTAAGGATTAACCGTTTGTCGCTATAGGAAAATTGTCAGGCTATGGAATGGTTAGAACCCCGATTCGTTATACTTCTTAGTCTACCAAAGCGTCCGTTGCAATGAAATATGTTGTTTAATTTAATTTATTTTTTGGTTTTAACAGTTTTTAATAAAATCATTTACAATATTTTAGTTATTATTGAAAAAAAATCAATATCGAAGTTTTTCTATTGGCCGATTTTAAAGTTGGCGCGTTTGAATTCAAAATGGATGACAAATTGTGGTTATGTTTGTTACGCAATATGGTCTCTGTTGCAAAAGCATCTCGTTTGAAGATTTTTGTGATTGATTTTTTTTGATTTAAACTTCTGTTGATCGAGGTTTAATGAGAATTAGTAGCAGTCTTTATTAACATTTTAGATGTTAGATGCTAGAGGAAGAATAGTTCGAGGGGACTGAAATGTGTTACTAAAGAAAAGGGAAAGTGCTCTCTTCTGCAATAGTAGTGAAGGCCTGTCGCACACTATTTTAGTAGGTTGCTTTGAAAAATGTAACCAAATGTAACTAAGTTTGTCTAAAAGGTCTATTGTGTTAAATAAGACATTTTCTGTAAGATAAAAATATATTTCAATGGTGCATAGGTAATTCCCAGTAGTCTCTGCAACTCCTTTTACCTTTATTAAGCGGTATCGTAAGTCTTTAATCGGTAGCTTTAAGTCTTAGCGCTTCCGAACAATTGCGCCATAAATTAGGAACTAGTTTATTAATTCAGAAACCCAACCTTTACAAAAATTCTTTTTTTACGTTGTAAAAATCTAATATAGAAATCAATCGTGCATTACAATGATGTGTAGGTAAATAGTAAGGACATCCACGTTATTACTATTGTTGGCGAGGGTGCTGCAAATAAGTTGACAGACCACCCACCAGCAGGCCTTTATTAAAGTGGGCCGCTCTACTTTGCTAACAGGATCGCGAATTAATTTGAATTGGATTAACTTAAAAGATATATACTAGGGGGAAGTTCGAAACTATTTTAAACCTTCAGCATTTCATAACAACCAGAAGTGTAATTTACAAATCATAGAAAGTAATTGCGGTTATATCGAAATATAATACAAACAAAGTCTTTTATAGATATAAACTTATTTATCTAAATTAGAAAACGACTTCCTTTTCGAGCTTTGCAACAGATCACACAGGCTTTATAGAGTCATAAATATCGATATCATTGTATTTATTGCGAATAACATCTCAATTATGCTCTTTAAGAATTTAAAGTTTAATAACTACATGGATTTCCTTTTTAATCTAACAGACCGAACCTGCAGCATTTTTTAAAACCATTTATTAAGTAATATAAAACTTAATTTACAAACAAATAAAAAGAAAATGACAAATTTTGATAAAACCATTAATGGCGCTATAAAAAAGCACTTCAGGATTGACCACACGCTGCGCTCGTACTAACTTGACTGTTAATGTCCATAAATAAGTATTTAAATACACTTTAAATATTGGCATTTATCATAAAAAACATCAATTTTATTTTAATACGAGTCCAGGCTAACTTTATTGAGAATCACAAAAGCGAAATAGCATGGTCTGAATGAATAATTAGGTAATTTGAGTTTAGTTTATTACTACTTCATAGGGGGCGTTAGCATAACTTATTATTACAAAAAACGAGCCCGACGAACAACATCCATAAGGAAAAAACCTATGAAAACAATAATCAAGTATCTTGAAGACTTATCCTGCCTTACTTCCATGGATAACTTATAAGGACTTTGGTTCCGTGGAAATACCTACAACCTTCAGTCAGCGCTGTGTTTAAAGCTACATCAACTGTCGCTCAATATACGTCACTAAAACACGCATAGATTAGTAAAGAAAGTCTATAAGAATACGACTGCTTGTGTATTTCTCGAAGTTGATGATCGTCAATTGAGCTAGCTCTACCTATACTACGAAACACAGGAAAGAAATCTACAACCAGTTCAGATCTTTGAGTGCTGTTAATTTTGATTGACTTTGTTTTTGAAAATTTCTAACCTACATAGACTATTTGAGCACTTCGTGTAAAATCCGACAGATGACGCCACAGCACTCATCTCGGTCGGATTATGACATCTAGCATGCTGTAAAGGCTTACACGTGAGCAGATTGGTGATGAGCTGAATGGCGGAGCTGGAGTCGTGCTACCAGCGAGTGTGGACGCTTTTACAGTTTTCCTATGCAACCTGTGTCTACTTCAGCTTGAGCTTCTCTAATGGCAGTATTTCACAAGTAAAAAAAAGGTACTGAAAGCGCGCCAGTAGTGAAAGTGTTGGTCAGTTTTATAAACGATTACTGAGGCCGTGGCAAACCCTGACTATTGAATAAATTCGGATGTACATACTCAAGTGAAAGTGCCGCCTCAAGTATAGCGTGAAGCTCTATTGAGGAAAAGTGAATAACTTCAAACTAGCTGGACTAAAGAAAAACGAAACTGCAAGAGATCGACGAGAACGTAAGGGAAGATAGGCCGGAAGAATTAGAAAACTCAAATCAAAACACTGCCTGACGTAATCAGAAATAGTCAATTAGAGTTCACTTATAGAACAAAACAAAGTCAAGGAAATAGTTACAACAAAAAGTCTTCAAACGGCTACAAGAAGCAACTAACTCACATCCAATTAAGCTCGTTACGTATGGGGAATCCGGAAGCAAGATAACTTGGAAAGATACAATCGTACAAGATATTCCGGTGAGCATGAATTGTAAATGTGGCGTCGCGAAAATTCCAATGTACCTCGTTTACATGCAACTAGACCGGACAAACGCCGCGAAAACAAAGGAAATTGGTGCTTGCGCTTAACATCAGAGTGCAGAGAAGAAAAATACGATTATCCGGCGTCACTGGTGTTAGAGGCACAGGCATTCACAAATGTGTTGCTACGTGACACCTAACTGTATGTAAAAACGTCTAGTGAATCAGTGTGCTAATCAAATTTGCACGAAGTAAAACCTTTAACCCGCCAGGAGGGAACAGAAGAACACCAGTAGTTTCGATAGAAATCGCAAGCTCCCGAAGAATTTCCAAAAGTAAATAACTAGCGAAATTGCAACGTTCTTAAATAAACGAGAGTAGTATTTGGCAATATAATCAAGTTGACTTGAAGGATGATATCAGATACGATTCGGTAAGCTGAAAATTCCGCCTTAATAGATATCAGTACCTGGACGCCGGCTTAATCGCAAGAATTAACGAAATCGTGAATAATACCAAAGAAATTACGAAAAGTTTGAAACCGATATCTACATGTAAAAGTACCCTCATAACATCAAAATCGCGATTATAAAAACCGATACAGTTTTTCTCGAGTTTCAATGTTATTATGTTATTAATATTTTAATTAATACGACAATGTCAAAGACTTTAAGAATTCGCGAAGTGCGGGAAACATTTATTAATTAAAATAATTAATTATATATATAAATGTTTGTAAATCTAGTAGTTTATCTAATTAAAATTAGACAAACTAAAAATAATGAATTTAGTTAAAATAAGTTGATTATATGTAACAAATAAGACACTGCCATTTTAAATATGAACATGTTGTAAATTTCAACTACAGAGTCACCGCAAAGCGCAAGAATGAAATAACAAATAAGTTACGCGAGTGGAATAAAGATACCACGTAGTAAATTAGTATATAAAAAGCGGCGCAAGTACGCTTAAGAAACTGAGAATAGAGAATGGAGAGTGCGCTGAGCCTGCAACAGGTACACACGTATTTGTTGTTAGATCTTTGTTCTCTTGTGATACTGTAACTTAGGCCCCTTCAGCTTGCTGCGGCGGGTCGGTTGCAGTATCCAGCTCCGATAGTGCGCAAATTTAATATTTTATTTTATTTTATTTTCGTGTTTAACTGCCTATTCTCCAAGATGTCCGACAGCCAGCTTGTCAAGCCCACAGCCCGTGAGCTACAAGCTCTAAAGAGCTACTACAACGCCATAGTCATGCATGACGTAAGCCAATTTTTGATACTGCCGCCGGGGACTATTGAAAATCTTCCCAGCAAACTTCCCCGCAAACGCCCACCAGCTGCTCATCCGCGGAAGAAGCGAAACCGACTGCAGCCAGGGAAGTGCGTGATGCCAAGCGAGAAAGCGACGCCGACGCCGAAGGCTTCAAACAGGTGAACCGGAAGAAAAAAGCAAAGAAGGTGATTGAATCGACTGCAGCTCCGATAGAGACCTCTAACAACTATGATGTCTTAAGCAGCACTGTGCCGCCACCGCAAGGCACAGAAACCGCCCCTAAAGGGGCGATACCGCCTATCATCCTTCGGCCGAAGGAAAAGTGGCCCGAGGTCGACGCTATGCTTCGAGCTCGAGGCATAGCAGTTCGCAGGGCACGAAACGTGGCGTCGGGCATCAACATCGACCCGACTACGCCTAGCGACCATCAAGGAATAAAGACAATCCTCGAAATGCAGCACCTAGCCTACCACACCTTCAGATTCCCCCATAACAAACCAGTACGGGCTGTCATAAGGGGAATTCCACACGAAATTCCCGATGAGGCCATCATGGGCGACCTCAAGCAACAATACCTCCGTTATCTGTTCGCCGGATGCGCAGGGTCTCAAACAAGGTTTCACTACCATTGAATTACGTGGAACTTGAGAACACCGGCGAGGGGAGGAAGATCCGCCAGGTAAAAACAGTGCTCCACCTGGAAGTGGGTATTGAATCTCCTCGCAAAAGAAGAAGCACTAGAACCCAGTGCCACCGGTGCCAGCGGTTCAGCCACAGTTAAAGATTCTGCAACGCGGAGCCCATGAGCGTTAAGTGCGGGTATGGACACCTAAGCGGCGAATGCGAGTAACCAAAGTCGTCACCGGCAAAGTGTGCAAACTGAGCTGGAGACCACACTGCCAGGTACAAGGGGCGCCCTAGATACCCCAAGATAGCAAAGGCAGCACCACGAAGGGGCGTATCCTACGCGGATGCAGTCAAAGCCCCGCCCACAACACAACCGCGAAGCGCAAGGGTGATCCGCGATGTCCAGAAAAGGGAAGGAGCTTCCTTCCCGGACCTGGAGATCAGCACAATTACAGAAATCGGCAACATCATTGTCGAGGCCACGAGAGACGCAGCCACCTTCGCAGAAGGGGTGCAGAAAATCATGCAGTGCTTACCGGAGATTTTCAAGCTAACCGGGCACCTAAATTCCTAAAAGGGAAGCCGCAAGCCGGCAAACAACATACATCCAGGGCTAAATACACTCAGGACGAAGGTGGTAAAAGTTTAAATGAACTTGGTATACCCTAGCCCAAGAGGTTCATCGCAGTTCATTGCTTAAGAGACTTCAACTCCATCAGTGGGGCCGAGCACACCGATATACATAGACTTCGCCTTTTGCCGCGAAGAGAACTAGACACTCTGGTATCAATTTCGCATTTAACCGCGAGGTGAGATACTCTGCCTGCCGCCGCGACGCGACGCTCTAGGTGTGATCGCGATATAATAGACACCGAAGCGCTCTCCTAGCAGGGCCCGCTTTATGAATCAACCTGTGATTTAAAATAGATAATAGAGCCGGTGAACCTAGTGCTCGCTTGGAAGTTGTAAAATGTCTTGCCATCGCTGACGACGCCTAGATGCTAGGGTAGCGGGTAGCGTCACCGAGGGCTGAACCACGATCCTCCAGTTAGACAATTGCCAGGGCGACAGGATAACTGCAGAATCGTAAACACCATCGCCGTTCACCGTGGGCGGCCCGTGTTCTTCTAACATCGCGGTTACCCGTAGAACTCGACGAAAGAACAGAAGATGACATGTTCTAACACACCAGACTAATTCTAAAATTCGAAAACCAGCAGTAATGTATTTAAGCATTAGAACGACTAAAATATTTGGTCGTATTAATAAACCAAACACAGTTTAATTTTGAATAAAGTGAAAGTAAGTTGTAACGGATATTTAATTAAGACTAAATAATGATCTAGTATTTATAATCTTAAAGAATAAACTCTAGAAAAAATATCGGTTGATTGAAAGATTACAATTAAGAAGCCGAAAAGATAAATAAAATCTAATCCAGAAAATAATATCTAAACCAAAACGGCTTACTAATAAAATAACATTGATCTAAAGTAGCTTAATAATAAGAACCAATTGGTAAATTAATAAGTAACAATTGATATTAGTATAGATAAATTGCATCGTAGATGTAAAACTAAATTTATAACAAAACTGGTAATTGATAATTTTATCAACACTACTTTTTGCTAAATACAAAAAAAAGATTGATAATTTAAGCAACGTAAAGGAATGTACACAATTACATAACGCGATGGCAAACTTAAAATTAAACGTGATGAAACTAATGGACGATGAAAATAAAAACTAATGTACCGCAGCAACGTTTGATGATACAAAATAAAATCCAGATAATAATTTAACATTAACGCATGAAAATCTAAATAACTAAGATAAAAATGAATATCACCGACTGTGACAAATAATTTGACAGTGACGCCTAACTTGAACGTGTAGAAAGCTATGACGGCACTTTATTAGTTCTGTACGGCACTAGTGCTGTATTTTACTATTGTACAGACCATCAAACAAATAATTATTTTTTAATTAATGGCAATGTTTCCGCAAACGACAAGGAATTTTTTTACAAAGCAAATTCTTTTTTTTGATTTAGAGCTACCCCGCATTATGGTTAAACCTTGTCGCACTATTTTAAAGTCACCCTGTATAGTTGGTACATTGACAAAATTGTTAGCTGCCTCGTTTAATTAGACTTTATAACCTTTATTATTACAGGTAAGCGTGGATTTAAATTAAATAGAGCAGCAAAAAATTATTTTTTTTGCACTACCGGGATTAAAACGCCACATTTAGTTACTTGTTCCCATGATTAAAGTTACACTTTTAATCTAAATTAAAGTACTTTAAATTCTATATAATCAAGGTAAATCCATGGTAACAACACAAATTAACCAATTAAAATTACATTTTCCTGTAAGTGTTACTATAGGGCTTTGTAATTAAATTTAAATAGCATTTAACGTGAAGCTTACATTGATAAATCAAAAAACTGAAAATGTTAAAATCATGCAATTTTACTTTCTTCTACTCTTTTTATTTCAAATTTTTCGCAAGTGCAAAACATAATGTATATACCGCAGAACTAAAGTGCTTTTTAATCCTCTTTCGGGATTAAAAGGGCCCTTTAGTGCTCTGGTGTATATTATCCTATTATATTTGAATTTACTCCATTTTAAAGGTATCAATGACCTAAGAAAAGGATTATTACCTAACTGTATACATTCTATTGTATGCTATTTTTGTGGGTCAAAAGCCAGAGTCGGGTAAACGAATGAGTTTACTAAGTAATGCATACGTTAAAAATACTAAATAATAAAAATCAAATTAAATACGTAAATTTAATTACAAGTGTGCGTTTCAAGCCGTTTTATTATTATTAAATGAGTTAAATAAATAATTCTCGGCGTGATACTCTTTTTAAATTGAAAGTAATAAATAATAAATTTATTTAATGTCTTTAAACTTTATCAACTGCACTTACATCGTACCTGAGGCTAGTTAATCTCTTCAATTTATTTAATTTATTTATCGAGTGGAGGTCTCGCAAATAAATTATTTTCTAGTAGAGGTTTTAATTGAAAAGTAAATTACTTGATTTGTTTTCAAACTGGGCTTCGGTTGCATTTTGAGTTGCTTTGTAAATGGAAGGTGGACTTCTAATTGATAAAATAGGAAATATTCATTAACTACTTCCACATACGTTTCGCGGCACTACATTTGCACTTACGGTATCTGCTGGACTGTTATGACTTCAACGGAATATGATGAACACCAAAAGACAATGATTATATTGAAGCGTGCCCTTATGTAGGATTTTGCGTTACCATGCCAATAAATTTTATTAATTTGTCTTCACCAATCGCGCAACAATTTTAAAACCTGTCTAATTTCGTTGAAATCCCTCTTTTACGAAATTTTGGACGTGAATATTTAAAAGGGTCCTAAATTTAACTTCATGCATTTCATCAAACTTTGAAAAAGGTTTTCCTGTCGGGGTGCTTCAATGCTTGTAAAACCTGTGTAAATTTATACATACTTACGCGACTGCAATCTAAGGAAAGATTTGATTCAATTTTTTATTCGCAATGACTATAATGTTTGCTTATGTTGATTACATATGTTAATTAATATCTAATGAATGTGTAATGAACAGTATCGTCATCTGAAATCACTCTATCGTCATTAATTCCCTATCGCTGATACACCGTCACCATTTCGCCATCTCTACTTAGACACCTCCACTTAATCATAAGATACTTTACCATAGCCAGTTCACTGCCGTCTATTTTGGTGTCAATTTAAAATTCTTAAAATGTATAATACTCAAAATAGAGATTGTTGATAGTAAGAATTCCGCTCCTCTCTCATATATTGTGATTGAAATATTTTTGGAAATTATTATCAAGTTATCAGTATAAAGTTACTTCAACAGTCTTTCTCGTTATAATTATCAAATTAGGAATGATAGAACCAGCATTAGCTTAACTATGGTATTAAGGTGAGTACTTATAACTGTATTAAAAGAATTTATATATAGAGTGATTCATATTATGTGGAAAAACTTTTAAGACCGCATTCCTGACAGAACCAAGAAGAAAAGTTCATATCAACATGTTTTTGGAAATGCGTAGCTTTGAAGTTCAGGGTATTTAAAGAAATTAAGATTTTCACAAAAAGTGACAACCGCCAACTGTCACACAAGCTGCCAGATACGAATTTAAATATTAATTATTCTTATTGGGTTACGCAAACGCTGAAATGTGCGATATGCACTTTGTTTACGGTTTTGCTAATGGAAACTCACTCAGAGCAAGGCGTGTGTATCCAGAAAGATATTCTCATCGGGTGATTCGAAATCATAAGACATTTGCCCGGCTTCATCAATGGCTAAGTGAAAGTAGTAGTTTTGTAAAACGTAGTTCTGAGACTGAACCTGTCACCACCTCAACTCTGGAAACAGAAGAAGCAGTGCTTCATGAAATTGAAGTATCTCTGGGTACCAGTACAAGGCAAATTGCAGTTACACTTTACTCAACGCAGGCTATCGTTTGGAGGATACTACATAAATATCTACTGTACTCATACCACCGTCAAGAGGTACAGGATATTTTGCCAAATGATCTTCCCCGCAGAGCGGATTTTTGTCGGTAGATGCAAGGTAAAACAGCGCAGATCTTCTTTACAGGTGAAGCTAATTTTCAACGAGGTAAGATCGCAAATTTTCATAATACTCACGTTAAGGGATATGAAAATTCCCATGCAATAACAGAAGCTAATCATCACCATCAATTTTCCTTAAACGTATGGACGGGAATTAGCACAACTTTTAGAAGATATCCCTCTGAATTTGCGGACCCAAGTACACTATTTGCATGATGGCGCTCCAGCACATTTCAGTTTAGTAGCAGGTCAACAACCCTGGCCCGCTAAGTCGTCAGATTTAATTCCAATAAATTTCTTTTTACAGGGTCACCTAAAATATTTAGTTTACTCAACACCAATTGACAATATTCATGCATTAAGAGATCGCATAGTCGCATCTTGTGAAATACTTCGCAATCCTCCCGGAATTTTTGGCCGTGTGCCAATCAATACGTCGGAGGATAGAAGCATGCGTTACGTTGGTGGTTGTCACTTCGAATAGTTGCTATGAGTTATTTTCGTTTTAAGTCATTGTTTTTGTAAAAAATTTCTTATTAAATATCCAGTGACTTCAGAACTACGCATTTCCAAACACATGTTGATATGAACACGCACTTAACATTTTGACCACATAATATGAATCACCCTGTATATTATGTATATATATATATATATATATATATATATATATATTGTGGTGAATATGGCCTGGTACGTAAGAATAAACCATATGATAGGTTGCGTTACCTTGAAAATTAAAATAAAATCGACTAATATGTAAATAAATATATAAAAATCAATGTAAATAATGTAGACAATCTCTACTATGAATATAAGATCCTTTCTGAAGGGGGGAATGATGAGTAAACGGAAATTTAAAGATCCGATGTAACGTCGGAGGAAAAATTATAAAAATATCACATAAAATATCAACAATAATGTTTGTAAATAATAATTAGTATAAGCAGGACATTAATTTCTACATTAGTAAACACATGCATATAATAAATGTGAACAAATGCATTAAATAATTACGAAAATTAGTAAAATAACAAAAATGTTAGGTTAATGTTCAAAACCTTCTTTAAAACTGAAGAAAATTACTTAATGCATATGTTAAAATATGCAAAACAATTGTAAATAGGTATAAACATAAAGACAATGAGACAATATAACAGTGATTTAAAGAAAAGTGAA
>JAHWXV010222647.1:0-12080 GCA_024586415.1 Phrixothrix hirtus | reverse complement strand
AAATAAAAAATTAAATAATTGTTTAATATAAATAACAGAGCATATTTATACGACACTCAAACGTGGATAATCAACATAATTAAATTAAGTTTTGAAATAAGTTAATTGTTTTAAACAAAAATATCATACCAATTATATGGTGCCACCAAACGTGGGGCATTCAAAATTGAAATTTAATTTAAAATTTCAAAAATAATATAGCAATATATACCATTTTAACACTCACATGCGATAAATATCCAAGGGTTGTGCAGAACGTCTAACTTATTTGAACACAAGAATAAAAACAAAAGTAAAAGCTTGCTAGAGCATACTTAAATGGGGTTTCGTAGATGGGAAAATAAACATGTTGGGTTGTATCTTCCAACAAATACCTGTTACGTGACAGGTAGTTTAAAAGGATACAGTTATACATAGCTATTAAACTATTGTATTGAATATCTGTATAGAAAAGAAATAAGAATTTAAAGTATTAACAAATAAATTATTCCATCTTAAATAAAATATTTCAGCTTATTATGAAATTCGGAATTAAAAGATATAGAAAATCTCTTGTTACATTTAATATTCTTAAAACGTAAGGTAATATTTTTTTATTTCAATAGGAAGCTAGTTTTAACGTGAATATGCCGATATATAATAAATTAGAACCATTTGTATAGAAAATAGAAAGTTAAATTACCGTAAATTGAAAATGTCAATTATACTAAAAGATTATTAAACATGCTACGAGCTAAACAGGATTCAAGTCCTGCAACGATTTATACGAACTTCCTAAGCGGATTTAACGTCGACTAGCTTAGCGAGAGGAGTGGATTCTCAATCCACTTAAGATGTTTTGCGTGGAAACTGCTTGGGAAGAGTTATACTGCATGAAATCGTTGGAAGTATTGAAAGGACGCCACTATCTTTATTTTAGAAAATAGCTATCTTACCCAAAAAGCTAGAAACGGCAAGACAGCACTGAAAAACTTTAATACCAACTAGCTGCAGTCATAATCGGGGCTAGGTTGCTAATTAAGTATACTTTCATCACTGAATCGTATAATTTCGGCAGTAGCAGTTACCTGCTCATTTAACAGGATGACTTCTGGAGATCTCCGGAACAAATTATTACAAGTTCTTACCTGCTAATTATCTGAAAGTAATTCAAACTAAGTCTAATCTAACCTACAGAAATAAAAGGGTTACTAGATTCAATAAACAGTATAATGAGTAAATTTAGAAATGTCAAAACACAAATAAAATAATAAGTTGCTTTAACTAATTTTGGTAGTATCCCCCGCATTAAAAATTACTTTTTAAATGAAATCTCACAATATCTTTTAACATAAATATACTGAGGTCACACGCATGTATTTAAACAGTGGATAATCAATTTATGAAATGTAATCCATGCGAGTCACCCTGTATATAAATATTTAACAACTAATGGTAATTTCTAAACAATATCACGTCAAATAAAGGGATTAGGACGCTAGCAACCAAAGCGGAAACGGAAAATTATTCACTTACAAGAAAACTATCCAATCATAAAATCGCATTTCAAAATAGACCAATTGTGTGGATTGTGATCGCGGTACAAAAATCCCTTGTCAGCAAATTTGACATAGTAACAATACTGATCTCATACATGATACCGAGAATTTCTGATCGCGTCATCTTCGTAAAATGTATAGGAACATACTTTAGCTAACAGTTTTAAAATACTAATTATTATCTGAAATTACTCTTAACAAAACTGAAATAAATAATTAACATAAGATATTATTATTATAAGGCAACAACTAAGATTTTATTTTTATATTAAAATTATACAAAATGCTTTTGGAAATGACGGAAATAAAACTAAGAGTTCTTATTAAACTAAATACCAAGAATTGATTTATTTTAACTTAAGTATAGTAAATGATGATGATGTTCGAGGTTACAGTTTACAAAGCATACGGGGTGCATTCAAAAAGGTTGATAATTATAATTTACCTAAACATATATTAACTAACTTTGATATATTATACAGAGTGATGCAAACACAGGAAGGCGTTTGGCAAACAATTTATTATATTTAAGACGGTTAAGTCATTATTAAAATAATACAGAAAGAAAATTTTATTTACAATGGAAAGCAAATTCTGAACATTTCTACTAAGAATTATTCATAGGGAAAAAAATATTTAAATTATTGAATATTGAAAGTTAAATAATTTATTGAGTACATCACTAAATGCGGAAAGGGATATAGAGAATATAATGAACAATTGGTCGGGAGAGTTCAATGTTAGATTTCATTTGTAATTATAAGAACAAGTTAAAAACGTCTCCAATTATTTATCTTTAGAGACCAGAGTTATAGAAATACTAAATCGTGCTATGAAAAACAAATATGATTGGCTGAAACAGTTTCGTTAGAATTCGTTTAATTTCGGAATCATATAAAAATGAATTGAACTGAAACGATGTTAATTGTTATAATTAATTAAATGAAGTATACCGTACGTTTTAGTTGGGTAGAAGGTCTATTATATGTAATTATAAAGCGAAAAGATGGGAAAATACAAAGAACTGGGATTTACGAAAGTCCATCACTGAAGTTAGCACAAATTAGCTCGAATATTCTAAAAATGGTACATCACATTCTTCTGTGGTTGGTGTACTTGATGTACTGGAGTGAAGTAATGCTAAAATTGAATAACAAGTTTAGTTGTATTTCATATTTAACAAAGTCATGTGAGAAAAAAGGACAGGTTATCAAAATATATAAATATGTAATTAATAGTAAAAGTACTTACCCCATGTATTAAGAAGAAAATTATAAATCTATCATGTGAAACTAATATTAATATCTTAAAAGTTTAGAAATTTACGTTTACATAATGCGCGATGTGCTATTTTACACTATATGTCATTCTTATTACAGAATTAATACATGAAATTTATATATATTTAGTAATTTCGACTTTTTCAACAGACGTTGTTGTTATTTGTTAAATTCTAAATTTATAAATAATTTTAAAATAATTTTTGCAGTTTTAGGAAATATGTTATAGATTATTTGTTGGGAAAACGTCTATTTGACTGAGGACTAGAAGTACTGGGGCTACGGCCTCGCTCTTCAAATGATCCTCTCGTAAAGTAAAGTACGACGTTCCTAACTTGTAAGGTAAATAACTAAAGATTAAAGCTGTACGGCGATAATTGATGTTACTATGCCTTTTGCATTCTCCTACACTGCAATAAGTGCATGGAGTTTCACATTAACAATGTGGTAAAATTTACAAAACTGCTTTATAAATTTTTCTTTTCCATAATAGTTATATTATTACACACTTGAAGTGGAATTATAGAAATATTTGCGTATTTACAGCTTTTGCTGTAATTTTTCTATAACTATTTGAAAAGCCAATGCAAATTTTATATTTTTTTACGTTAAGTTCCAGTATGTAAATTTTAGATTATTGATGAAATTAACATAACAGTGAACTTTATATTACATAACTTTTACTTTAAAATGGAAACCAACATTTGATACGCAACAATTACTTGTTTTTATGACTAATTTTAATTTTAAAACTTACAAATTGATTTCTAAAATATAACTTTTGCATCACCTATAATTTGAAATGTCAATTTATAGACTGAAAATGACGCACTAAAATATTTAATTAGATTGGTCTCCAAGTGTATCTCAATGAACCAAATTAAATAATTAAGCAGCACTCGATGACTTGGAAAATAATGAACTTCTAAGATATTCATAACTCATTAATACTATAGTTAGAATTTTGAATATTAAGGACGCATTACTATCTCAGAACGTTATCTTTTATGAAATTTATTTATAGGTTTACGACCTAGGAAAGAATTGAACTATGCTTATAATTTATTCATATATACTGATATCTCCAAGTAATTGACAATTATATAACTACTCTACATGAATAATGAGAGATAACCTATTCAAGTAGTCAGGCCAATTACGTTAGAGTTTAAATGTGACTAGATGAAATCCTTTAAATCGTCAATTTTTAAATAATATGCAAAATATATAGAGATTCTCAGAATTTCCAAAACAAGGGACATTATACTTCTATAATTTACTTGTTTGAACTTCGTAACACCGCTAAATACGTCAAGGATGACATTACGGTTTAAAGGAATCTGTAATTATTCAATCGAATCTTAGTGAATAGCTATAAAAGCTATTCAATTATCACATTTAATTTAATTAAGTGTGAAAAAACTGTTATCCTTTTGGACAATAATAACAGAGGGCGTAAGCATTGGCAATTTAGTTTAATTTCGTAACGGACGAAAGTGGCATCTGTAATACGCTTAAAGAAAGGTGAGCAAGCATCTTTATGCTTTCCTTATGGTGAAAGAGCGCTGCACACAACAATTATATGACGTTTCTAGAATTTAAAAGGCAGATGGTACATGTAAATAAAGCAATTTTAAAAATTGGTTTATGTTTTTATTCCAAAAATGGTTTTGACATTCAATCCTAGCTCTATAACTGCAACAATATCGCTAACTATTGGGTTCATAACTAAAATAACATAATCAAAAATATGCGATAATTGGCGAAAGGAAATAACAGATTATTTAGAAACTGTACTGTTTCAGTTCACATAAAAAATATTCCTGTATTATTTAGAACTTATTTGTTTAAGAAAATCTAAACACTTGACGAAAATCCTTTAGTAGTATAAATAATTGTTGAAACGCGTTACAGCAAGAAATTGAACTTTTTTCCAATAAAATGCTTTTTATTGATCAAATAAAGTTGTCGTTTGGAAGTACTATTTATGTGATTTTAAATAGTGGCAGAAATTCTTTTCAAAATGGCTTCTCAAAGAAATAATTGCCTAAACAAGAATTACTATAATTGCCTATATGCGGTTTAAGGTTTTTGCACTCTTAAGAAACTCAAAGGTAAAATTAGTTCCCGTAAAAAGCAAAATAATTTTAAATTTAACATCATCATAATAAGAGTTGATATATTCAATAAACTTGTTACCAACTTAAATGACAAATGTATCAGATTTTAACCTTTTGAGTGGAAGGGGATAGTTAAAAATAAATTTCAAGCGTATACACAAATATATTTAAATCCCTAATAATGTTTAATTATCAATGTGGGAATAAATTAATGACATAATTCATTTATTTCCTGAAATCGTGTAGAGTATAATGATTTAAAAAATTGCTAAATAATTTTGTAATTAAGGATTACAGAATTTATTAAAGGATAAGTATTTCGTCCTAATTATTGTTCTTAAACGAAATTAAACTGTAATTACTATTAAAATTTCAGTTTGAATTGCTACTTACTTTAATTATTTTGCCCGAATTTTATACCACTTAAAAACGAGTAATATATTATTAATTATTTGATGAGTTTAGTAATAAAAATATTTAAATAAAGAAGTTTTAAAAACTTTAGCGCTTTCTTAAACTTTGAAATATTCTAATGTAAAATAAGAAGCTATGTTTCCTTTTGTAAATAGCGTTTGATTATAAATAGAGAGTAATTAAGCATTCTTTCAAAAATTGCGTGTAACGTATGCAAATTGGTAAGATTTCGGTAAGTATAGGATCATAAAAAATAATATACCAAATAGCAATTCCAAAGTGAAAATAGTATCGCAAATTACATTATTTAACATGTAAACAAAGAATTTATGAAGTTTGTACACATTATACCTACTTCACAATTATCCAGCTTTTATTCAATTTATAGTCTCCAATATTTATTACTTCTTTGTATGTATATAAGATACAAGATACGCATACATCAATTAAACTTGTTTTTTTGTTCTTTCTAATTGCTTTCAAAAGTATTCTTTTGCCAATGAAAAGGTAAATTTGCACATTTGTACGGATTCATGAAAGGGCTCTAATTGTAAGTATAAGAGATTGGTTTTCCAAATCCTTATTCGAGAATTCTAGAATCTACGAAATACTTCTCTTGAGCTCAACACCATCGCAGTATAACCAGACTATTGAGGTCAGTAGGCTGCTGAAGTGAGTTGGTTATCGCAACCGATTGGAATTAAGCAGATAGGAAATTAACTAGTAACAATTTTCTTATACTATAATGAAACTGTTATAAAATTTTAATTTTGCAACTGTAACAAATACAAAATGTATTAATAACGAATATTTTTAAATAATAATTAGATTAATTTACTGGTGCATTATTAAATGTCAAGAAATAAGAACATATCGTTCCCTGGGAGCGTGAGTGCACTAAACAGTAATGCTTAGTTGCCACCTTATTAAGATGTTAACATAAAAGTAAATTGTAAATAGAATAATTAATAGTAATTCTTTAACAATCAAAAATATAATGACCGAAAAGAGTCAATTTTTAAACGAATTAAGTCAATTAGAAAATACTAAAGATACAATTTGTGCAACCATCCTTCATTAATAATTAATGTGACAAACCTACGGGCAAATTCAGCCCCTGTAGGCAAACAAGTGTTCAATGATTATCCAATTAATTTTCATACTAACCTTTTAAATAAAACCCCCACATATTTTGGAATCCTTAGAGAACATGCATGCATCATTCAGATCCAGCAAAAATTCAAATGCCTATAAAATAAATAGCAGCTATGTTCTGTTAGAAATATCTTATAAAGACTTGACTTGGAAGTCTTTATAGGCCAAAAATCTTATTTATTGGCTGATTTAAAACAAACTTTCATAAATAATTTTAAAGACCAAAAATTCGAATTTAATATAATTCATTTGACCCATTTAATGCAAAATCCAATCAACTTTTACCACCTTTTAGCTACACTAAATTCAAAAATTTCTCCGGAAAATGAGCATCTCATAATTGAAGAATACCGATGGCAAGTTTCAAAACAGCTAGCTTTAAAAACAGTGACTCATGCATTTAGGTATCCTTATTGATCCATAACTCCACTTAAACGCTAAAGATAGTTTACAAAATGAAGATCGAAATTTAAAGTTCTTCACACCTAGTAAAACACTTTTCAGACCTAAAATTATTTGTATTCCAAAACATCTCAAAGATATACGTTAATCTTTTACTACCAAATAATAATTTCTAATTTTAAAATCGTCCAAACTCCACGGACACTAATACAATTACAAAGCTACCACTTTCATGCCAAACACAACGCATAGATATTAAATATGAATCAGAATTTATATAGACCCATTAACCACATTCAAATCAGTCATAAATTTGCAAGAAACAAATTCTATTGAAAATCATTCTCCACAATAATGATTACAAAATAACCTCTTCGATTGTTTTCATGATTTCTTATAAACATTTTAAGAATCTAATTATAATAAAAATATAAATTCCTCATACATACCAAACAAAATACAGTACACTAATAGGTTATCACAGCTTCCTGGATGAATCCGAATACTCATGTGATAATAAGCATGCTGTTGCAATAATTATGTAAAATACAACACTGACCGACTATTTGACTATATAGAAATGCATACAAGAAATTACTGTAATTTTTCAAAAATAATCTCCACATTAACAATAATAACCAAATTAATAATTCTTTACGCTCGTTGTTGTGCTAGTTAGCATGTTTTCCTCCACACCCAAAGGGTGAAGAATCCAACTGGGCCGAGGCTGTTAAATTTTTCAGCGGAAAATAATTTTCAAATATGTTTGGTACATTAACCCTTAATCGGTACCGTTAATTTTTCCTACATACGCGGTATGGTGCAGTCTATCAAACAGCTATTCTTCAAGCACAATAAAATCAAAACTTTTATACAAAATTATTTAAATAAATATACTAGCCGATTTTTAAACATTTATTGTTTAATCTAAAAATATTAAAGAAAATTATTTAAAAAACATTAACATAAAAAAGGTTTTAATACAGGCAGTCAAAAAGTTTGTGTAGGTATACGTAATTCCTTCCAATCGCTTTATAGCATTTTTTTTGACAATAGCACAAAATTCTAACTTATTCTGGTGCTTTATTAAGAATATGCGTTATTTCTAAAGAAATATTATAAATATATATATATATCGTTTGTTCAGAAAAAAGGCTCCCTCGTATAACTCTTTGGTGTTTATAAATGTACGAAACTGAAGGTTGGTACACTAAGATAGAATTTTGTATTCTATACACCAAAGTCAATACAAACATTGTAGGACTTCTCAGTTTCACTGAAAATTAACCTAACTTAAAAATTTGTTTCGAAACTCCTTGTTTATTAAAACTCTGAACAAACATTTAGCAATTGTTTCATAATTCTTTCTTCCAGAAACACCCGACCACGGGTGTTCAAAAGACAATCAATCCTTATCAGGCATTATATACAATTATAATTTACTCCAATTTCTGGAAAATCTCTCCAGCATCTTCTTTATCAAATTGAGTTTATTAGCCCGAGAGCTGAATATCTCTCGATGGGCGTTATAAGCCAGTGGTGCATACAAGATTTTATTTGTCACTTCGTTATTATTCGCTTCTAGCTATAACAGACGGAGCATTATTGTGCTAATTATGAATTCATAACTCCCTCATATTCATAACTACCGCTAATAATACTCCGGCTGCTACAGATAGCTTTATGTACCTCGATCCAAGGTATTATAAATAAATAATAACGAAGTGAAACACAATAACTACAGGGCTATTACTGAGTAATAACGACCCTGAATGTCCCAAATAAGCAACCCACTTTACACTTTCATAGGTCGCTATTCCATTAGAAAAGCATATATACCTAATTTGTCATCTTTTCAACTGTCAATAATTAAGTTATAGTATTTAAACTACTACGAGTATAATGAACTACTAGTAAAATTGGTGTTCACCTTTAATGTTATTTGAAAGCATAAACATTATATTAGTCAAGCAAGCGTTCGCAGTAGTTCAAACATCCTAGTCATTAATCTTGACATTTATTGTCCAATTGTATGCATTTATTAGAAGATATATTCAAATAACGAAAATACTGATATGCTTTTAATTTTTTGTGAATGTCGAAAAAATTCCGTTGTTGCAACAAATTTGTACCATCAACGCTATCCACATCGTAAAGCACCGACTGACAAAATTTTTCGCAGACTTGAAACTCAGTTAAGAGAAAACTGGCCTCATACTAAAAGAGCTAGACAAGGAATTGCCACAAGTGAGCAGAATCAAATAGCAGTTATCCGTAGTAACGGAAGATCCCCATATAAGCCAAAATTCGATTGCTAGAAATTTTGAAATAAGCCCGTCTTCAGTAAGTAAAATTTTACGTGCAAATAAATTTCATCCATGCCATGTATTGCTAGTGCAAGAACTAAAAGAGCCTACTTTTGACAAACGATCAGGATTTTGTAATTTTATACTTCAAAAAGTTCAAGACGACCCTGATTTTTTAAGCAAGTGTCTGTTTTCAGATGAAGCAACATTTACAAATAACTGTTATATTAATAGGCATAATTCTCATTGCTACGCCCAAGAAAATCCAAAGTGGACGCGAGTAGTACACTTTCAAACAATTTATTCCTTAAGTGTTTGGTGTGGAATTTTAGCAGAGCGTATTATTGGGCCGTACTTCTTTCCAGGGTTGTTAAATGGACAAATGTTTTTAAATTTTTTGCAAAACAAGTTACCGTTATTGCTGGAGGATGTGGACCTTAATATACGCCAAAATTTGTGGTTCCAGTTAGATGGTGCACCACCTCATTTCCATCAAAACATCCGGCAATTTTTACCAACTTAATTTGAAAATAAATGGATAGGAAGGGGTTCGATTAATCCATGGTCGCCACGAAGTCCCGATATCAGTCCTTTACATTTTTTCCTTTGGGGCGTGCTAAAACATCCAGTGTTTTTAACTCCGCTTGCTAATGTTGATGATTTAAAGGAAAGAATTGCAGAATCGTGTAGACCAATAACACCAGAAACATTATGGCGTGTACAAAGATCGTTTTTAAACAGAACTGCAGCCTACGTAAGAGTCAGAGGTTGGCATTTTGAGCAAAATTTACATTAGCTGTTTATTTAATAGACAATTAACATTTTTATTGACTTTTTTCTAGTTAATTTCGTTTCCATTTTATATCCTGCTATTTTATGCTTTATTAAAAAATTTTCTTTAACTCTTTTGGAACACTGTCGCTTTTTCCAAAACGAACACAAAGACAAGAAAATTCTTCTCCTTCCTTGCTTAGATCTTTGCAGACATAATTATCACAATACTACAATTGAGACACAATTAACTATTTCACCATAAATATAAATAACCTTACAATTAATTAAAAACATTTAAGCAAAAAAGCAAATAAAAAAATCCTCAATACAAATAGAGAAAAGTAAAAAATCTATGGATGATTAACTACTGATACATATTTAGATTAATTAATCCAAAACTTAGGAGTCATTGCTAAATGCATTTTAGAATTACCACATCCCGTAAACCTTACAAAATTTCATTTAGATGAATCAATAATCCCAATAAAATCATATCAGAAAGTGCAATATTTACTTTCATCTATATGAAATCTTTCATATAAAACTGTACGTCGAATATCAAAACGTAAAACTAATTCCATTCCTCTTTTCCATAATAATCATTTCTAAATGATTATTTTAATGTACAACCATATTTTCTTTAATACTAAATTCGCAATTTCCAATTAAGTAATAATTGTAAAAATGTGATATTAGTTTCCTCGAAATGCTGGTACTATATTTTTTTCAAATAATAATGAAAACAGCATTACTATAGCTTCATATCAACATTTGACCGTCCCAAATAACCTGCTGTTTATAGGAACGCGTAGGCATCGTCTTCATAGGCAGCAATTATAACTCCATCAATATGTTTCCAGGCAAGGTTATGTCTCCTAACGGCAATGTCACATGTCCTCGCTCGCCAAACTTTTCTGTTTGCAGCTTCTCTTTATAGGGGTACTATGTAAATCAATCTCATGCACATAGTATCTACAATACAAAAAATTCTGCTGGAAATTGTGGGCAAGTTTATGAATGCTATAAGACAATATTGAGAGATTTGTCTTCAGAACAATAGTACTCATATGAGTGAATTACATGACTTGTCGCCATGTAAATGTTTAAACAATCAATATAAATTAGATTCTGCAATTAAAAATTATTTAAACTGCCTCATTTTGTAATTATTGTTAATTAATTTGATGTCAGTGTTTTGAATATTAAAGTAAATTTATTTTTCTTTTACACAATAACAAAATTCCTTTATTGTATTTATTGTGATGGCTTATTTTCGGAATTATATTCTTATTGAAAATAGTAATTGGATATCGTTTCTGTTTTGAGCAATTTGTGCAACCATTCCTGATGTTAACGTCAATTATCGTGCATTTACTAAACATTTGATTGAAATAATTAATAATTTTTTAACTACTACATTATTACTATTAAAATAATAAGTATTGGCGGTTCACTTTCAAACCAGTTTATTCAAAAACTTCGAGGCCAATTTTTGTATAATTTTTACAGCTTGGCAAAAAATCATTTGTTAATATAATTGAGAAGTTTCGTTTTGTTACCTTACACCATTTCGTAAATGTTATAAATTTTTTACAAAAAAGTGCAATAATTTAGCGTGTTCTCAAAATGGTTATCTTAAAAAGTTTATAACTTTATTATTGGTGAATAAAATTTAACGTAATTGGAATAGTATTCAGCTTAAAGCTTGAAAAAGAGACAGTTTAGGAAGTACTTGTAGTTTCTCTATTTTTGACAAAAAAAGCTAAGTTCGCCGCAATCCGTTATTTATGATAGCAATTGAAAATTTCCTTTTTTTTAAAATATACTAACATTACTTGCACAACAAAAGTTAATTGGTTTTAACAAATTATTAAAAGTTGTCTTATAATTGAAAGCGAAAGATTTTGAAAAAGATGTAAATAACTGCTGTCAATGTGTTAATTCGTAGCTAACCGCATTGAAAGTCATTCTGAGGTAAGCGGCAAACATGGTTCTGTTATAAGAAATTATTCTTTGCGTAATAATGTAAACATATTTTGATAGTTTCAATAATACCAACCGATTTTGTTGATAAATATTTTTCAAATTAAT
>JAHWXV010222623.1:0-11438 GCA_024586415.1 Phrixothrix hirtus | reverse complement strand
GCTTAAGCAATTATTTATTGACATTTTTTAATTTTACACCTAAAAATAGATTTTCATTTCTGAAATTGCGTGACATCATCCTACGCTTAAATTAAAAATACTTTAAACACTGATATGTTAGATTTTTCTAGTTGATTTTGTACCAGTATTCAGTGAAATGGTCTAATAATTTGTCCAATTCGACTTAGAATAATCAAACATGGTTTTATACGATATTTCAAAAGCTAAATGGCCAATTAGATTGTCTTACAAGTTTCAGCTACATTATTACAAATTCCTCTAGTATTATTTTTGTGAAATTCCCTGCGAAGCTACAAATAATTAAAAATGTTAAAGTATGTTAATTTCTCTTAATCTAATTTTTCATTTTACGGTTTTTAAATCATATTAATTGAATAATACCTCTGTAAGTACTTCATTATTACAGACCTGTGCAAAATTTTATTAATATAAAGGCAATAGTCAGTTAAACACGGCGTAGATGGGCACAATTTGCGATTTGCTTTTTATTATTAAAGCACTGGTTATACAACGAAACGCATCTAGTAACTGACGTAAATTGGTACAATTTCGTTTATAAAAATATGGGTCACTGACATTTACAAAGATTTTACAGTCTTGTTTTATGCGTCTGATTTGAAAGTTAAAATAAACAAGTACAATTCTGCTCTATTGCAGAAATTTTTATTTAATAAGAAACACTTACTCGATTATATTTGTATATTTGAAAACATGTGCATAGTCGACTCGTCATTATTAAAAAAAAGAAATTTTTAGTATTCGCATTGGGTTTAATTTTACACTTATTGGGATGTCTATAGGGCCTGCTTTCATCCCTAAAAGGGAATGTCATATTATCTAAAGCACCCTGTATATTAAGTAGTGATAAGATAGGTTAGAAAGTAAAATAGCTTCAGCAAACAATAAGAATAGACCGGACTTGTAGACCGTGCGCGTATATTTAAGAGGTTAAAGACATGAATTTGGCAGCCAGCCACGCCACACATAGATATAAAAGTAAATTTATTTGTGATGTACTTATAGGACTATACCTCTCAATCTTAAATTTAGGATTTCACTTTTCTTTATTTTTTAATTTTTAAGATAAGGTGGGGTATAGCTTCACAGACTCACCCGGTAAACGACAAAATATGCTTATATTTTCTGATAAAATGGTTTGTGGAAAGGTTTTAACTTAACATTTACGCAGTTATCGTCAATTTATTAACATTCGGTAAACTTGTATATTTTATTATAAAGGAATGAACTTTATCTCGATATCCCGACGAAATATAATAGGTTTACAATGACAGATGACTTCTATAGTTGCAAAAGTCATCACTACTAACCGTTACGGAAGTATAAATTTTAGGTCGCTTAGTAAAGACAACCCGTGGTAATTGTAGCGCCATAAATGATAGAAACTAAATTATTAATAGAAATTATTCCTATCATTTTTATTAGATCCTTAAAAGATTTTGGTTTAAGTTTTATAAGGTAATTCATGTATCTTAGTTTTTATTTGCTGCTCAAATTATGCTACTTTTAGGTAAATTAAAAGCTCTGCCTGTCAGAAAATTAGAAGAAAAATCATTTGAGGTTTGTTAGAAAATTCTCACATTGAACAAATTGGTAATAGAACTTTATATGGGAGTTAAAAGAAAATTTAAAGCTTATCCTGACCGTCTCAAAAAAAGTGAAACTTTCTGCTTTCATAATGATATGCAGGTTGAGGTAGGTACGTGTAATTGGTAAATTACTCCTTATCAATTTTCGTAAATACAAGCAAAATGCATTTCTAATTTAAGTTGACATTTTTTACCCTCAATCCGATTGTAGCAGTCAATCAAAAAAGTCTAGTTATGAATGGATGAGTCTAATGTTCTATTGCAGCAGTGATCGGTCAGTAGTCTAATTTTATTAGTTATGGACAGATTACCAATTTGCATGAAAAAAGGCTTACGCCATCCTCTGCGAATCGTTTGTTATTTAAGAAGCAGATTTTGGATAATAGAGAATTCGTTTCTAGTGGAAGACTGTAGAAGTCTTGAGTATATAATTTTGTGACGTGAAAAGTATGTGTGATGTTACGCTGCGGTTTCATATTGACTTGACTGTGATCCTTCTTCTTTGCAAACAAATATTGCTTGTATATTATACTATGCTTAATTAGTTGAACAATATAGAAAATATCGTAATGATATCACTATGGCAAGCGTCGTGAAAATTATCTTGTGGCGTTTCAGTCCTTACTGAAAAGTGCACGAAGAATATAGAATTTACATTCTACCCGGTCGTAGGTCTTAGTCGTGAGGGGTGGTTCTTTGTATAGCTCTTGTTGGTCTTGTATAACTCCGGTGGAAAGGCTCACTTACGGTGGACGTCGTTTGTGCAAAATGACGTCGCTCGAACTTCGGTCGCGAAACGAACTTTCAGTCAATGTTCGCTTCGGTCATCGGCGCGATTGAAAAGATATGTAATAACACTTCCGTATTTATTAATATAGCGAAATGCGTAGAGTTTTAGGAATTCTATTAAATCGGGTTTCGCGTTATTATGGCGCTTCGTAAAAACTTTGCACCGAGTTGTAGCCAATGTCATAATGATTAATTGCGGTTTGTATAATAAACAAAATTTTATCTGCTAGCGCACACAAGCAACAACCGAAATATAAATTAATATTAGCCTTGAATAGTTTGAAAATATCGTTTAACTTAAAAATGCAAAGTGCTCGTTTCCCTAGTAACCAATTATTTATTAATAACAATATGTTTTATGCACGACATACCAGTAAAGCATACTATATGATCAAGTTTTCTGAGCGTTACGTGCGACTTTTTGGCACTCGGGCACACTTAACGCCCGAGGGCGGTAAAGTAACTTTGCAGCCCTCTATAAAATTAATACTTATATTTATGAGAAAGAAAACACGAAGTTTTCGGAACGTCAAAGTTAATTTTTAAATATAATAAATAATACACAGTTAAACCAAAAAGTTATTAAATTATTATTAAGAACATTTGTTTATCAATTTTTAATAAATATCTAATATGTAATCAAAACGACCATATTAACATTTATTTATCTAAAAATTACAAGTATATTAACAACAAAATTAGTACAATTATTCATAGAAATATTAGGGTAAGCACCTTTATTTCGTGCACAGTTGTTAATTTCTGCTTGCCTTGCATTACAATCATTCAAAATATCAGGAGGATGTGGCAGTTCATTAGTATAATGTTTGCAAGATACTGAAGGCATATCTAATCGACTAATGCCGGGTGAAGAACGAAGGAACGTTGATGTTTGGTGTTCTGTTGAAGCAAAGAAGCATATTTTTGGCAAATTTCTATAAAACTTGGTAATTTTCACTGTCAGTAATATTAAATATACGTTGTATATTAGTCCTTGTTCTCTTATTGTGACTAATAAAACTTTACGCAATTCTTCAATATTATCTATCACAATATTTGATAATTCTTCTCGTCGGCATGCTCCACATATATCAAAGATTAGTGCAATCTATGAAAAAGTCTTTACATTTTTGTCCCGAATTTAAAAATGTTATAATTTACCGTCATCATTAAATATATATATCATTACGGGCTTCGTTTAGAAAAACATATATCAACTCCATTTAAAATTTTAGACTTTTTCGCCCCGTATGCATTATTATTTCGTTTTAAAAAAGTAATTAATTTTGAATATTTACTAATATCGATATTATGATGTAAATTAATAGTACTCTTTAACATTGAATAGTATGACTACAGAGAAGACAGTTTTTGGTTGTTATATTTTTCTAAAAAATACGCAAGAAGCATATGTTCTGTATAAACTTTCACATTCTGAAAGTTACGCCGTTTAACAAATTGGTCTCATACATCTTGTCGGAAATTTTCTTCGACTTCATAGGTGATGAATTCAATATTACATTTTCTGCTGTTTTAATAATTTAAAGAGGCACGCCCATAATGCTTTCTTTACCACTATCATAACTGAATTCCATATTTTCTTAATATTATTCCGACTATGATTTTGAAAATGTTATTTTTGAACTTCAAAATAATATTATAATAAATGGCGAATAGAAAAAAAAATTATTTATTTATTTGTTGCTGGGCAGTTGCTAGGCAACGACGTCTTTGGTCTACTTAATTTATAATATTAAAAGAAAATAATTTGGTTGATTTTTATTCAAGGTTATGGCAGGTGAATTAATTTTATTAAATCTAATTTAAGATAATTTCAGGTTAATTGTAATATGTCGTGCATAAAATTTTGTATGTATCTCGTGAGTAACATGCCTTTATGGTCAGTGACGGATAATAGCCCTCAGCTGACGCCTCGGACTAATATCTTCCCGTTGCGGGCCATAAAGGCCTACTTTATTCCCTTGATACATAAATAACTATTATCAATTTGCATATCGAAATGGGTTCATTTCGAAACCCATTTGAGTTTCATAACGAAATATGTACGATGTTCCAAAAGGTTGGTAAACTTATTAAACGTCAAACTTAAATAGA
The DNA here is from genome assembly GCA_024586415.1 of Phrixothrix hirtus. Lineage (NCBI taxonomy): Eukaryota > Metazoa > Arthropoda > Insecta > Coleoptera > Phengodidae > Phrixothrix > Phrixothrix hirtus. Next base: position 6,906 of record JAHWXV010222623.1, on the reverse strand, counting down.
AAATTGACAAAAAATTCATAATCGAATGTCATCAGCTGTCAAAATTTCCCTAAACCAAGAATATGTCAAAAAAATGCGTTTTTCTTAAATTTTAAGGAAATCCATAAAATAGCATAAAAACTCGTTTGATAAGACGGCTTATCACTCTGCTTCTTCAGAAAATTAGCCTTCGTGTGACCAAAATATGTCTTATGAAACTTTTTCTTAATATACTACTATTACGTTATCGATAAGTTACATTACAGTACTCAGTGGTATAATAAATCCCATTACGATACTCAGTTTCACAATGAATAACCCTCAAGCAGGCATTTATACAGTTTTTGTTATGACACGCTAGCAGATAAAAAAAATATAGGCCCTTTTTTATTCCTATTTTATCATCTTATATGTAATAGCTTAGAAAACGTAAACGGACATACAGCTGTCATATTAGACTTATACAGATAATTCCAAATGGCTTAACATAGATAAATTGTTTTCAAGTCGCTATGAACATGGAACGGTAAAATGGATTGAAGCGAACAGGAACGATGTAAAAATAGCTATGTCATCACTTTGATTATTGCTTTTATTTTAATTCAGCACATAAGAACAAAATAAAAAGGAAAAGTGGTGATCATCATGCGTAGAAAACATGTTTATCTTCAAAATTAAAAATAACACAATGTAGCAATTTTTATATCAGTTAAGCTGGCTAAATGGCGAGCAATGGCAAATATTCTTATTGCAAACCATATCTCGACAAGTAGTGAGATAAAAGTATTTAGAAATAATAAGCGTAATAATAATACTGTTAATTGCCATTTTTGTATGTTTGTACATCAGACAAATTACAAAATAGTAATAAATGTAACAAGAATGGATATTTCGAAGTATTAGTAACACATATTGTAAATAAAATTTATTAAGGTTCCGACAAATATTCCTCCAGTTTATAATATGACTTTTGTAAGAGATATTCTTTTAATTTGTTCTTGAAAGAAGACAGACTGTGGGACTTCAAAAGGGGTTGCTATTGCATTATAAATTCGTACAGTTACATAATGGACCTTTTTTTAAACGCACTGCTCCTATGTATCGGTATTCGGAACTAGAAGTACATCTGGTGTGTATTTTATTAAATATCTCATCATTCCGAACGAACAAGTTCTTATTTAGTCTTATAAAATTAGCAACAGTATAAAATATAAGCAAGGTGGCGTTAAAACGCATAACTCTCCAAAGAATGGTTGACAATGTGCTGGGGGGTAATTGAAGTGTAGTACTTATAAATCTTTTTTGTGCAGTAAATTCTTTTTTAGTATAAGAAAAGTTATACCAAAATATAATGATGCATTGCAGAATAGCATAATAAAGTGCCTTGATACCTTTCCCGAAAACATTTTACGGCATAACATGCAGAATTAAGTTTATTAAGGCCATATTTATATGTTCTATTTATTGTCAACTTGTATCAATTACAATATCTAAAAAATTGTTATTTATAGTACAGCTTTAAAATGTAATTTGGAAAATAAAAATTCATTACTGAGATGTTTAAAATATAAGAACAATTTCTTATTTAAATTCAATTTCGGTTTATTTATGTCGCACTAATCAACAATTTCATTTATTATTTAGCTAGTTAATGTAGCTAAGTTTACTACAAATGACACGCCATCTGCTAATTGTTAAAAGGTACATGGATGGATATATGTGGAGAAGTCGTTCACGTAGATTAGAAATAAAGGCGGTCCTAATATTGACCCTTGTGGTACACCTCTCAGAATTTTCGTTGATTCTTCAAAAGTTTCATTAATAAGATCGTTCACTTCAGATTCTGTTCGCACTCATTGCGTTTGGTCCGACTGATAGACTGATAGACTCTAATTTAGAGATTAACAGATTATGATCAAGTGTCGAAAGCTTAGGGTAGATCAAAATAAATCCCAATTCCAAATTTTTTATTGTCAATTCTTTCTACCTAAATAGTTTACTATCGCTGTAGTCTTTAATTTTCCAGGAATAAATCCACATTGCCTTTTAGAGGGTAGTTCGCGTTTTTCAAGACAAGAAACCAATCTGTTATGAACAACCTTTCTAAAAATTTTACTAAAAATTAGCAACAAGGAATTGGGTCGGCAGTTGACAGTTATATGCTTATTTCCTTTTTTATGAATAGGTGTAGTCTTGACAAATTTTAATTTATTAGGGAAGACCCCTGTAACTAGACATTCATTTATGACGTTTGATGGTGGTTTACGTATAAAAACTGCGGCTGCGATTATAATTACTGCAAGGATGGTATGCGGTAAACAAAAACTCTTCTAAAACATTCTGGCACTAGAAAGGTGGAATTAAATTTTCAACACTAAATGTGCAAATGAAATATACGAATTGTTTTTGTCCAATTCTCATTATCACTTTTAAACAAGTTTCCCTCTCAATAAAATAAAAATTTATAATTGCAAACCTTTACGTTATGCTATCCCTTTCATAATAAGTTGGGCGCAAAAGATTACGATTTATATATCCTCTACAAACAACTAATAATAAAAGATTACTAAGGTGCAAGCACGTGACAAGAAGTCTTAGATTATATATAAAAACTTTTATAATCAAACGAAATGAGTCTCAAGTAAGCAATTCGAAGAATAAGCCAAAAATAATGTGAAGTTTATTGAACACTACTTTAAATAGAAACAGCGTTGGTTCAAAATTTATCCGATAATAATACAACTAGTGATTTTGTAGTTTGAGCCAAATTATTTAATAAACATAACATAAAATATAAAACATACAACAAAATGTGACTAGTTCAACAGCTAAACGTATCAGCTCAATTTCATTTGTTTCTCCTACTGAACCTAATGAAATAAAGAAAGTAATTCTTAATTGTCCTCAATGTACAAATGACGTCCATTTAAATGTGGCATGGTGCTATGTCCGGACTACTTCATTTAATTGTACATATGGGAAAGAAGTTTGATTTTAAGGGTATAAATAGCTGGTATAAAAACTGCGCTTGCGCAATACTGGCACCATGTTCATGAGTGTAGTTTTAGAGGCTGGGGAGTTGATATATTCGAGGCTCAATTTTGCACCCGGAAAGCAACCATATAGCGTGTGTATTCACGGAATATTCATAGTGCGAGGTTCACGGTGTTATCAGATTTTTGCAAGCCGAAGGAGTTAGAGTGAAATTCTTCGCTGACTACAGGGCGTTTATGGTCGCAACGTTCTAAGCCGAAAAGAAGTCAGTAAACAACTTTAAAATAGTAATCAATCTACAAAGTAAAAAATCTTGTGTGAAACAACACACAACTTTCTCTTACGTACATAGATATAGTGTCCATAAACGATTAGATTATTGTCTACGTTTATTTTGGAAACGATAGCTGTAACGGTCACCCATCCAGTTACTGGACAGGCAAAAGGCTGCTTAACTCCGCAAATTTTCTCTGATACATTGCTCCAACGCATTCTTTCAGAAAAACTGTTAAGTTCACGTAAAGGGACATTAAATACATAATAAAAGTAGTAAATTTAAAAATAAGAGTTAGCTGTTTTCGAGAAAACCTCAAAAAAACTTAAAAGTCGCAAGAATAAAGTGGCACTTCCGGTCTTACGATTTTACCTAAATTCTTGGCGTCTCATGTGCAGAAAATAAAAAACTTAAATATACAATTTCTTTCATATATCATATTTAGTTTTTGAGATATTTGTTCGCAAATTAATATAATAAGTACTTTCGGTTACTCGACTTTCAAAAATTTGTTAGAGATACAGCTAGATTCATTTAAAACGGAATGAAGTAACCAAGAAATTTACTAAGTTTTAAAAAAATCGTTAGAGCTGATTTTAAGAAAGTCGCGAAAAACGAAAATTCTGAAGATATCTAAAAATGACAGAAATAAAGTTGAACTTCCGGTTATTCGATATTAACAAAATTCTTTATTTGGCATACCAATGTAGTTATGACCACAAATATAAATTTTCATTCAGCTAGGACGTTTAGTTTCATAGTTATTTTACTTTAAGTTAACGGTGTAGGTACTTCCGGTTACCCAATCTACGGAAAAGTTTCTGAGAAACGACCTAAATTATGTAAAATGTTATTAAATGGGTAAGAAATGGAATAAGTTTGAAAAAAATCGTTACATCCGATTTTGAGAAAATCGCGAAAAACCGAAAATTTGGAAAATATCAAAAAATAACAGAACTAAAGTTGTACTTCCGGTTATTCGATTCTAACACAATTCTTGATTTGGTAAGCAAAGGTAGTTAGGATCTCATAGACAAATCTTGATTTATTTAGTTATTTTAGTCACAGTTAATGGTAAGACTACTTCCGGTTACTCGTTTTACGGGTATTTTTCTGCGAAACTGTTTTAATTATATGAAAGGACATTAAAACTTTAAGAAACATAATAAATTTAAAAAAAAGCGTTACAGCCGATTTCGAGAAAATCGCGAAAAACCAAAAAATGACAAGAGTAAAATGGCACTTTTGGTGATTAGATTTTAGTGAAATTGTCGCAGTCGCGTGCGAGGATGGATACAAACTCAAATGTAAAATTTTGTTTATTTACGACTTTTCGTTTTCGAAATAGTTTGTTCACACACACATACGCACGCACACACACACACACACACACACACACACACACACACACACAGACCAATTTTTAAAAACGCGATTTTCGGACTCAGGAAACCCGAAAATGCGTATTTCAACTAAAATTTTAACATCGAAAATTTTGGACGGAAACAATATTTCTCTATACTATATTTCATATAGGTAAGAGAAAGAAAACATTTTTAAAATTAGGACCATATAGCTTAGCCTTGTCCAGATTACTTTATGGAATACAAATATCGAAGCATTCTTTGTGTATGACGATGTTATTTGTACTTACCAATCAGGTGTTTATTATTTTTTACGAATTTGATTAATTCTTCAGGATAGTAATCAAATTTTATATCTATAGTATGGGAAGATTTTTATTCATTGTCAAAAAAATTTTACCGATTTTTTTTCAAGATGATCGACAGTTGTTTTATATATTTCATCGACGTTTCAACCTTTTGTTGTCCGTATTTTTACAATTGTTAGTAAATGGTATATGTTCTTTTAAGACAACAGACGTTGAAAAAGCCTAGCTTTGAAAAGATAGTCGCAGAGCTTGTATTATATTGAAAAAACATTCAGGGAATCATGGAAAAGGCGAAGAGTAACAACTAACGATGATCCAATTGTTTGTAATAAGTACTCCCAGATCTCCATGAAATGAAGTCAGGAAATATTGCTCTGTAAAAGAAGTGTACTTTCTTAATTGAGCAAACTTTAGAAGATAGCACTCCTTTATACAAATTAATTTCAGGAGAAACACACAGTCGAATGCCTACATTGCTTCTTCGCAGTCTTTCATTCCCTCTACACCAGTGTCTTCTCATATGGATAAGCAAGACCTAGTTAAGCCTTGCCCGAATTCATGTCTCGCATCAAATTTGAATGAGATCAACAATCAGTGGTGGAATGAGCTTTAAACATTACCAGGAAAAAGAATTCGCAAAATGGACCGTATGCGTCCATAGTACAAAGTCTTGCATCTTCTGACTGTAAGAGAAACAGGAACACTTGACTTTAGTGTCATGATTCAGTAATCTTTCTACAACGTCGATGCTTTTTTTTTAAATTTGCTTCTAATTTCACAATATAGAACCTAATTTATTCACAAGTTCCACAAAACTAATTTTAAATCCTATAGAATGTTCGTTTCAATTCTTTAGCTACCGTGTATAAACTTACAATTATTTTGTAGAATTTGTTGTAAAGTCTTCCCCAAAGATATTTTTGATAGTCGCTGGTAGTAATAAAAGCACATTTAACGCTCTTAAATGATCTTTATTTTAGTCCAAACATTTCGTGTAATGAATTGGCTGGCCCAATAAAAACATTTTCACGAAGAATTGGTCCAGCAAATTCCTAAACGAAAACGTTTGGACTAAATTAAAATAAAAGCATTTAACAGCATTAGTTGTGCTTTTATTATTGGGGAAGACATTACAGCAAATTCTACATAATTGTGCACCCCAAATTATATATTGGATTTTATTTCGTATATTTTGGTATTATTTTGTACGTAACGATGAATTATAAACTTCTGTTGCGCTTTCGGCTTCATCTATAAAAACAAATACATAACCAAAGAATCGACGTTTTAACAGTTCGATATGCATGCTCAACTAATTTAAAATGAAGTTCGTTGGTGGATGAGCGAGAACCGCGCGATTCAAACGTAGCTAATATAAAACTAATTTACTTCAACCAAGTTGCAATTGCATTGCGGCCATGGAGGATGGCGTTAGGGTGATTCACTTAGAAGACTAGACAAAGAATTGTATTTCAATGACGAATTAAGTGACGGTAACTACTTTTGTCATTGTCAAAGCTTAATGAAGGTACAAAAACGAACCCTTAGTACATAATTGATGGGTTTAGTAGTGAACTTTGTAAGTTAATTTTTTATAATTCTCTATTTTTCAGCTTTAACGCATGCTTACTTGAGTATTTAAGAAAATATAATTTTTTACCTATTTTATGAAAAAGCGACCCTTTGAAATACGACCCAATATTGAAACTATCTTGTAACAATCGGGAAAACTCTTCTTGAAATAATATTTTTAAAGATCAAAGCTGTTCCATACTATTCTGAATTGCTTTAATAGGACACTATCAATTTTTGAAGTGAAAGTTGGCCTTTCTTTAGTTTAATACAGAACTCATTCTTACATATTAAACAAAATGTTTAAAAGTGTGTTAAAGCGACGCACTATGGAAAATAAGAGAACTTCGCATATCAAAAATGGTTTTTACTAATGTGGCTATTGTCATACTTTTTTCATTTTATTTAATAGTTT
>JAHWXV010222589.1:0-13992 GCA_024586415.1 Phrixothrix hirtus | reverse complement strand
CCTATTTCTGTCACTAATAATCTGGGAAATATTTACGTTATGTGAGTATTTAAAAGAATGATGTTGTCAGTAGTTGAAGAGAAATAATCTTTCTTTTGAACTGTGTATCAAAATGAATAATAAGACACAGGGGATGAAACCATTCTGGGTAAACCTGACAAACGAAAATTTGAAGAAGCTCCTCTATTTCAAATGGAATGCCCTGTATTTTTGCTATACTTTTCCACCTTTCCGTATACCTAAGTTCTTTATGTACACATAGTATATATATAGGTAATAGCACGTTTTTCATTGATTTACATATAAGAGATTACTATTTATGAAGGTGTTACGGATATATTTCAGTATCCTTTATAGTCTGAATGTTAAAACAATTATCACGAACAATTTGCATCCTTCTTAATAAGGATTAGCTTATCCCAAAGCAATCGAAATTCTTCATATAAGAATGATACAATACATAAATAAATCCACATGAGCATAGACTGCTTCGAATTTGTATAAAATTGCATAGATTTGTATATGCCTAGATTTAAGGAATACATATTGAATTCGATATTTATTTGGTTAATGGACGTATTCAAACTGATTACTACGCATTTTATTTAAGACAAAGTCGAAAAACTTGGTATAGGTAGTCACGATTAAGTAACATATTGCTCATATATAGACATACCCGTAAATAGAATAACGTGCCACGTTTTACCAGTTCAGCAGAACGCGATAGAAAAGTGGCGATCATATGTCGATTGTTATCAAGATAACAAAAGGCCGCACAAGATGACACATACAGGAGCTAGCATACGCCAGTATAGAAGCAACTATAAAGTAGGGCGCCAACTGTTTGAACAAAAATATTGCACACCTAAACGACAAAGTATGCTACGTTATGAATTTAGTCTAAAGGAGAAAATGATTCACAAACATAAAATAAGAAACACAATAACATTTAATTCAGTGGTGAAATAAACAATCAATTAGCATAGAATTAATTAAAACGCTATAGCAATAACGATAAATTTCTATCCCCGTAGGAATACGTATATCAAGAAATCAGTTACTGAAAGTGTTTTTTCTGCACTTGAAGCTAACCACTATATTTCCATATTATTCTACCAGCAAACGGAATGACAACTACTTGAATACTTGTTAAATTAAATGCATCGAACAAAAAGTTAGTGAGTATGTTTTTTCTGCGATTAAAGCTATCCGTTATAATCTCTTATATCTGCTTCGTGTATTAAATAACGACTTCATAGTTGAGACAGTAACATCGTCCAGATACTAATGTAAATGAGAATATTATATGTGTTCAATTCCAATAATTCTTACTATCTAATACTGTCAGCTTGATATCTTGGATAACGACGCTGAAAGTTGATTGAAAACCAATTCAAAATTTTTTTCTTGAGAAATGTCTCTGTGTAAATATCTAAAAAAGTCTTGGAACTAACTTATCAACTTGAGATCTACTTGGTAGTGCTACATATTACAGAATAATTATTTCATATCGTAATTATATCATTAAAATGAAAGAGAAAAGTAAAGGATAAAGATATCGTTACTTAACACGCATTACTAATTATCTTAAATTGGCATGCAATATTTAAGTTTAACGTGATCAACTACTTATAAAATGCATTACTAGTTATCTTACATTGATATGTAATATTTAAGTTTAACCATATCAACTAAATAGAAGAATGTTTATAAAGTGAAGAGACGCGTGTCTTAATTTATACGTTACCATGTAATAGGCGTATTGAATATGTCGACATGCATCTGTTCTTGGGTAGTAGGTATTTAAAAAGCTAGTGTGTAGTATTTTATAGCGGCTAATTATTGCTCTCTGAGATACGCTAAATATTTATAGTAATATACGAAACTAAAAAAGCTGGAGATCATCCTCGCATATAATGAATTTAAAGTATTGACAAAATAACTACCAAGTATTGTCGTAGTCCATGGTAGCGTTGCATTCGAGTTGATTTCTAAACGAAGATCAAAATTTCAGAAAAAAGAGTTTACAACCTTGTTTTGGCGTTCTCCTTGTTAGTCTGGATTACAAGTAGTGACGGAATTCAAGGACTTGTGGTTAATAGGGCGACATCTTCATGACGTATCAGGTCGTCCCTTCTTGTCTGGTGGAAGAAAGCCTCCCTATGTCAACTGATAAAATGTAAATCTTAGTTAGCGATTATTCTAACTAGAACGTTACATAATACGTAACCGTCTAAAAAGGATAACGGCAAAACAAGGAAACGCCCAACACGAGGATCCTTCAACTGTATGGCTAAACTTTTAAAGTGCATATGCCGAAAACTTAGAGATAAAATTTATTTATCGAAGCGACCTTTAAACTTCGCCAAAGATATTAATTCGCGTTAGAAAATACTAGGTGAATATACTTCCTAGCAAATAAATTTAAATCTACATCTCCCTCTAAATGAAACTAATTAAGTCGTTAAAACACATTTTAGCGACGATAATAAAACCAAGTAAACGCTTATAAATTCAAATAACGAACTAACCTAAAGAATTCTGTATTAATCTTTAGATACGTTATTAAATTTACGCTCCATACCAAACGGATACGAGGTCCGCGCAAATAATGCCTATTTATAATTTAACATAAAAGTATATATGGCTAAATTAAACCAAGACAAAGGTACTGATCGATATATAAGAATGCTTTATATTTGAAATTCACTTAATGGCGCACAACATTTATCGAATTAGAACTTATGACCGTCTATGCGCGACTGATGCCGTCTGCCTGGTCTACTAATAATAGTTGTTAAACATCTCAATTTACGGCCACAACTCAGCGCGCAATAACATATAACCGAATAGCCGTCACAATCTAAACGTAATTTGCCAAGACACAACAGCTTCAATGTCGATATACTTGAAATTTGCAGAAAATAATAATTTACACTAGTGTACTATCTTCAGCTATGAACTGGCATAATGAACGAATTAGAAAGCCGAATAAAACAACTTCGATGAAAAGAGCAATTCATAACTACTTTACCATAACATCAAAATGGTGTGTTCCTTTCATTGAAATCGCAAAATTATTCCATAATAAAACAGTGATTGTCTACTTTCTGTTTATCCTCTCTTTCACCGTAGACCAAACAAAGTCAATATGCAGATGCCATCTATTGCGACCAACTAACTATGTTACTGAGTGTGCGATGACGTTCGGTGGAACGCGGAAAGGTATGCGTAGCGGTAGTCGGACACTCACGTTCCCATCGCCCGATAACACGTTTTCGGTGGAAACCCGCACTTTGCCATCCTATTACTATTTATACGAAATAGTAATGTTTTAAAATTATTAAATTAAAGTTAGTAATCCTGGGAGAATCTCAGCAAGTACACATATATGGACGTACTTGGTGCTGAGTACAGTTGAGTGCAATGTCCAGGCGCGTGGTGGTGATACAGTACCGTAGTTATTGAAAAACAAAATAAAACTGATAAAGTCTTTCGTTTTATTCAAACGAATTCATTTAACTCGGGCTGCGAAGACGTTCGCCTGGTCTATACAATGATACGAACCTCTGTGGAACAGCGTGTCAGGCCTGAAAGGAATTAAGGGAACTTGGCAATGTATTGTACCCGTTATGCATGCTAAGTCTCCTTGTTGGGCTAATTACTTTTAAGGAAATAATTGCACAATCTTTGAGCATAATAAAATAAGTCTTTAATTATCAAAAATAAAAGTTTTCGTTAAAATATGAAAGTTAATGATTACTTAAAGTAAAAATTGTACAACAGAAATGTAAAAGATAACATAAATGAAAGAGCTCAGAATAACGCAAATGTGATATTATCTAATAAGCAGATTAGGAAAGTCAGTGTGCAAAACTTACTTCGCGTTTAGCGATGCTTTTGGACGAGCACTACGAGATGACCGTTTCGACAAAAGGCTGCACCGTCTCTCGCAGGCACTTGGTGAACGACGTGTTCGTCGAGATTTTGGTTAGCCCGCGGAGGCTTGAGGTTTTGTAACTTGTAATGCAGCTTAGGAAACTATGAGAAAAGTACCACGTGATACGGATTCACTTGAGAACTGGAGAAATCCTCGACGGCTGCAAAACTTTCTTATTACTGGATCAAGTCACAGACAAAGTTCACGTGAATAAGTGGCGGATTAGGATGCTTCTTCCCTCCTATTTAGACTTTTTATTTCGTCTTCCTCTTTACTCTTTTTGGATATTGAGGTAAAGATGTTTTTGATTAGAAAGTGGTAATAAGTGGGCTGTGATAACTACCTAGTTGTTTTCACCCTAGATACAACAAAGTCAATATGCAGATGCCATCTATTGGGGCAAACTAACTACCTAGAAAAATTCGTTCTAATACCAACTAATTTAAAAGTTAAAATTGAAAATAGAAATTTAGTTCTAGTTAGGGAATCTGCTGAAAATTAAAATTATACAGTGTGATTTTTAAACGTTCCGGAAAACTTGGACCATACACGTGGGGATAATTCTAAATCAAGAGAAAAAAATTCTTTTTGTAAAATTCCTTGCCGCTTTCGAAAAAACGCAGTTAACGAAATGATAAAGCCCTGTTAGAGAACCCCTGTACTAACGCGAGATGTGATCGTGTGGTTTTATGAATGAGTTATAAATATTTGACGCAATTACTAGTGATTCCAAAATGTAACATCTACATACATAAATCGAGGGTGTTCAGTTCATTAAAGATCGCCGTTGTTTATACACGTTTTCTGTCATATTAATTTATCGGGCATTTTTGTGTCTTATTACTTACTGCTGGTTTCAATTTTTCGTTACCGAAGCTTATTAATTTTCAATTTTGTGCTTTTATTAATCCAATTTCATTTAATTAAAAGTAGAACATTGTGTTTGTGGATTAACCAAGATCGAAATGGCAGGCGTTGCTTTAGTTTACGGTAAATCATTTTGAACACTTCTTGTAGAAAGGTAACTGTTTCTTTATTCTGTATACATTTTAAGAGATATAATAGCAAAGTTATTTTTCTTATAAAAATCTGAACATGGTCTTTAATTAAACATTAAAATTAAATGTTAAATTTAAAATGACCTGTATTGGAATAGGTTAATATATACACAAAGTAAACATATATTCTGTAATTTGATCCATCTGCGACATGTAGACGTATTTATTTGTATTTACACCTTCTTGCTGTTGTCAAACAGTGGAGATTTTCAATTTTTACCAAAAATGTGTTTTACTTTATGGACTTTTCTTGTTTATGGAAGTGGTTAGATCTCTAAAATACCGCGTTAAAGTTGATCGGTAGAATTTTAGGATCAGCCTGTATTGAGCCGTAAAATAGATTGCCAATAATTTTGAAATTATTTAATTATTATTCGTTACCATTTTTGATTTGATATTATCTTTATATTTCATTGAAATTCTCGATAAGTTACGTTCTTCTATTTATTTATTGTAGGCTGTAAGAAAATGGGTTTTGTTATTTGTCTTTAGAAATATTCTTTAGGAAAGGAGGCAGAATTAATCCGGTATTGCATAGTTTTGAAATTAAGTGCTTATCTCAATTGTGGAGCTATATTTGTAATTTCCTAGCCCTCAGTTCATATTCTATCTGCACAAATATGTATAATAAATAATTTTGTAGCGCCTTAGGACGTAGATAATCCTTTATAATGTGGTTGTTACAAATTTAGCGTGGAAAGACGATTGACTGACAGTCTCACCCGTTGTCTTCGACTAGATCCCGTCTTTGAGAGATTTCCAAAATAACATTGTCTATAAAAGCATTAGTTTTGCCCTTAACACTAATCAAACTTTCTTAAAGTTGATGATGGTCATATTTTAATATTTACGTATGAATTAACTTTTGATAGATTTACGAATTATCTATTTTTTTAGATTAGCGCCCAATGGGTGTCATGGATTTCATGCATTTTACATTGAATAGTGATTTAGCTTGATTGAGGTTTTAATTTCCATGTTAGCTTTTCGTAGGTCAAATTTTGCATAAGATCTTAATTGTATTCAAACAAAAGCATTCTGCATTTCTAAACTTAATAAAGCATAACTTTTTTAAGACACACATTTTGATTATTTAGCTACCATAACACTGCAGTTGTTTCAGTTTCATTTATTTTACCACCGAGCTTTCTTAATTATTTCACTGTTTCATAACTCAACAACAATACTCCAACATTAATTAAGAAAATCAAGCAGCACCTATAACAATATTTCTAACATTTTTAAAACCTCACAGATTTAATATCGAATTAATACTATTCGATAGGTGATCCACTAACATTCTTTACTGAATTACGCGGTCTAGAGTATCTGAAATCCTTATCTTGACCTGAAGTTCATAATGTTGTATGCCTTAAAATTTTATTGGTAAAGCTTGCATATTACTTAAATATTGGAATGTAAGTGGATATCCTTAACGAAATATACTTCTACCTACATTTGCATATTTATACATGTTCCACGCTCAATTTCTGCTCAGGATTATTTAAGTGGCGTCACGTAACACATCAATGATCTACTTCCCGTAATAAAAGAAAGTAACAATTGCAATTTCCTCGTCATACTGTTCTTGCAATATATTCAACAGGATGTTTATAAAACGTGATACCTTGAATGCTAAACGATACGTGCCAACTTGACCTTTCATTATAAAATTATTTAGACAGGAATGTTTATTTTATATAAGCAAATCGCGCATTGTGTGAAAATGTAGCAGTTCACCAGCGTAGTTTCGTTGGCTTAAAGTAATAATTTGTTTAGTACCTAATTTAAAAGTTTTGAAATGGACATTTTAGGACCCTAATTTAAAATTTGCTAATTTCATTTTATTCGCGGCGGTATTTGAGATAAAATACGCGACGAATAATTCATCCGAGCATTATACGTAAAAGAAAAGATTTGGTTAGCAGTTGTGTGATAATTATAGAAACGTTTTTTCGTATTTCTTAAATTTAAGAGAACAAAGTGGTTATAAAGCATTACACGTAAAGCGTGCCGGCAATGGTCACTAATTAAGACAAACGAGAGCAGTAATGAAGGTGTAGATTGATTGATAGGTTGTGTGACGGCAATACAATAAAAGTTCCGATTCGTATCTTAAAACTTCATAAGTGGATTTAGGTGCTAAAGTGACTTAGAACTAAAAGTAATGGAGAAGCCTGCGTTCAAAGTTTTTACGCGAAGTAATTTTAATTAAGAAACATACACAAAATTTAAATTTTAGCAATGCAGCCTAGAGAAGTATTTTTAATGAAATGAATATACATATGTATGTATATATCTAATTGGTAAATATTATTGGAATCGTGAAATAAAACTAGAGATTTCGCTCGTAAATAAAGTTGTGTAATTAACGTCGTTTCATCTACGTATGTTTAAAGTACTATTCGAATTTTCCGATTTACGTTATAAATTGCGGTCTAAATCACTTTATATTTATGTTGAGCCTTCAATAATTCAAGAGTGGTATAGAAAATTAGAATTAATAGAAACTAGAGATCGTTAAGGAATGGCGATAGCTCGAAATTGCTGTAAAGAATCTAAATAGCTGTAGGACAAGACGGATGGCGTGGAAAATCACTACACTGGTCGATCTTACGAGATACAATAAATTTTAAATCGAGTTCTGATCAGAGACTCATGTCTACATTGGACGAAGTATTTTCCGGCGCTTTCGCAAATGACTCGGGCGACACGGATGGACGTCTGTTCTTAGGGAAGCGAAAGCACTGTAATGGGAAGTAATGAGTCGTGCATTGTTGGGGCGAACTCCGCTGTTGGAACGTTACTTGCGGCAAATTTGGGCCAACAAATTAGTTTGAAATTCCTTTTGTGATTTGAACTTTTCTTTAGTGTTCTTCGACGATGTTTCTCGTTTATACCATAGGCCTTTGGTAATGATCTAATTTTTTTTACATTAGCGTTACACGATCCCTTACTTTATGCCCTTATTATGGTTTTTGTCTATTTCCACGCCGTTATAGAAACAAATTCAATTTTACAAAACGATTTTAGAGTATTTCTAACAGATTATAAGGTACAGATACCGTCGATCTTGACAATTATAGCTAACCGAAACACTATTAGCTGTAGAAGTATTATAATCCTAATTACAAAAAGTTACGAATAAAGTAATCCGCTTCACTAATAAGCGTAATTTTAAGAAAAACAATTTAAAATCAAACACCCTTTTTTAATTAAAGCATGTTTTAGAAGGGTTCAATTTAGTCTGTACTAGAAAATATAAACCAAGTTTCCTGTTGCATACTTATATGAAAATAAATAATACTTGAAGCTAAATTGCAGTAATCCCTACTAGAGATATGTAGTTTATAGTTTTATTAATTGTTATTACCTGTTAGCTATTAGATATTACTTGGTTAACGGCACGGTACAATATAAAAAATTAGGCTTGCGAACGGTTCGTATAGTTCGTTGTTTCTAAAATTAGTAGTGAATCATATGTATAAATAAACAAACAAGGGTTTATAAATAAAATTTCATTCTACATCTATATATGCAGATATGTAAATATCTACACCTGGACTTTTCGGCGTTTAATATAGTTTGTAGTTAATCCCATTTTTATAGATGTCATCTTTTGATAACATTTCATAACTTTTCTTAGACATGCACAAAATATTTACATAATTGGCATATTCTTATATCATGGAAATAATACTTTTAAATTCATAATTATACCCCATTCAATTAACTATATCAGACTTGTCATAGTTTAAAATAAATTGATGAAAACTTTGCACTTTAAATCCTTTTGCAAACATCAAATGCAAACTAAGTTTAAGAGAAACCTCTAAGGCACTTGAGTAGTTCATTATATTATTATTAAGATTACAAATAGACCTTTACCACTAGCATAATAACAATTTTATAAACACCAACTTCAATATTATAATGGTACTTATTATGTGATTGTTTCCTATCATGTATTCATTATCGCGTAGATAATGTGTCCGAATTTGACCCATATATAATGACTATTACTAAATTTGGATAACTTTATAAAAGCCAACTTCAATATCGTATATAACATACATTATAGGCATGAGTACCTTACTGTATCCATTTTAGAACTGAGTGCATCAGGTACAGTTATATATCATACGTGTTAAAATTTCAACGACTAGTATCATAATGATTGTCATTACGGTTCTTATAACATAAACAACCATTATTATAGATTTATAATTTACAATGATGCCCGAGTGTATCAGTGCATTACGTATACTTCCTAGTAGTCGCGGCACGGGCAACTGCGTGCTGGCTTGCAGATTAACCCGTTCATAATAGGGAGTTTAGTCTGTATAGAATAGCGTTAGGCATTCTTGGGGTGTGCTGGGATTGTGACTGTGCATGTAGCGCGTAGGCTACATACGTCAACACTGACAGGTATGATGTCGATTCCGTAAGTAGGGAATGCTACATCGACATAGGGTACGATCTAGGCTAGCAACCAGGACTACCTTTAAAAATATTGCTAAAAAGAATACAAAAAAGGCATCGGGCAATCAAAGCCATGGTGAGCGGTTGAGGTTGAACAAGATTGGCCCACCTTGGAATAAACGCGAGAACATGGATTGGAACGTGGGAACATGGAATGTAAGGGAAATGTATAGAAAGGAACACGAATTTTGAGTGAAATGAGAGAGAAAAGGCTAGATATGCTGGGTGTGAGTGAAACCAAGTGGAAAGGGAAAGAAGTGATAGATATGTATGTGGCATAGAGTTGGACGTATGATTCAAAAACAGTGGGACAGATTTTGAGCGAAGTTTCTGAAGCGCATGTAACGTAATATGAATTGGTATCTCTCCGGCTACTCTAGGTTCGAATGAAAATAGTCATCAGGAAAGTAATGGTGATAACTAGGATGAATGGGAAACCTTTTGGATATAGTCACAAGGGATACCTAATGCATGTCACGTGAATGTTAGAGTGATTTTACTGGGTGACCTGAATGGATGGGTGGGAGTAAGAAGAGAACACGTAGATCGTGTAATTGGCCTTTAAGGCGATCCTAGAACGAGTTTGAATAGGCAAGCGTTAGTTGGTCTATGCTTAGAAAAGGGCATGTGTGTATCGAATACGTGTTTTAAATATAAGGAGTCCATTTGAATACGTGGGAAAGAAGAGAGCATAGAAGCATGATTGATTTAATTGTTTATGTATGAGACATTACGTGAATTGGTAAGGGACACGAGCGATCTGAGCTTCTGAATATGGGACGGATCATTTCCTGGTAATGTCCAGAATTGAGCTTGCTAGAAAGTGGCTATATAAGAAGAAGGCAGTTGTAAGAAAGACTAGAGTGAAAGTGGAAAGATTATAGGACGGAATAGAGGAATACGTATAAAACCTAGAGAGGAGAATTTTTTCAGAAGAATCTGAATGGAAGTATGAAATTGGAAAAGGTGGCATCAAATGTGCATAGATGAGGTTGAAAGACATCGTAACAGACTGTTCAACTAAAGTGTGTGGGGTGAGCACCATTGGAAAGTCAAAAAAGAACGCATGGTGGAATGATGTTGGGAAAGATGCAGTAAAGGAGATTAAGAAAGAAAGTGATCGTAGCCAAACATGAGAAGAACAGAATGGATCTACTGAAAGCGTATTGGATTAAAAATAAGTGTGCAAAGGAAGCTTTGAACGAGATAAAAGATTATTTGATGGTGAAGAAGGGGTAAGAATGCAAAATAATTTTGACGGTAATAAAAGATTATTTAGGAAGTGGCTAAGGAATGCAAATCAAGGTGTAAGGAACCCTGTAAACGGAATACGGAATAGCAAGAATGAAATTGTGGGATGAAAGAAAAGTGATATTGCGTTGGAAAGAATATTTTGAAGGGATGTATGGCAGCAACAGGGATACTGGGATAAGTGTGAATATCTGAAATTCTGGAATAAATAAGATCTAAGAGAACGGTAGGAGTATAAGTGTGGAAGAAGTACGAAATGCAATAAAAGGCTTAGAAATGGAAAAGCTGCTAGAGTTGATGAATTTACAAACGAAATATTAAATTATGGCGGTATGCGACTAGGTCGAATGGTTGCACAAACTATTTAATACTTGCGTTCAATTAGAAAGAGTGCCAAAGGCAAAGGTGGCAGATACGAATGCAAGAGATATAGAGCTATAAGATTATTCGGTATAGCTGGGACGGTCGTTTGGTAGAATAATAGTTCACAGAGTTCGCATAAATACTGAAAGGAAGGTATGAGATTTACAGTGCGGGTTTATGCCTGGACAAGGGTACATGGATCAAATGTTTAGTTTGCAGCAAAATGGAGAGAAGTTTTTGCATCTTAATGAGAAATGTATTGTACATTACATTTGTGCATTTAGAGAAAGCATATGATTGTGGGAATAAATGCTAGTTATGGGCAACTCTGACGGAGTATGGTGTAAAGGGAGAACTACTAATTACCATAAAAGCGATGCATGATGGAAGCACAGCGTGTGTGAGTGTGAATAGTATGGTTAGTGAGTACTTTGGAATTAAGTAATGTGTGAGATAAGGATGTATGATGTCTCCTTGGTTGTTTAGTATATTTATGGATAAATGTGTGAGAAGTGCACGTGAGGACTTGTGTGGTATAGATGTAGGCAATGAAGATATAAATGTCCTGATGTATACAGATGATGCAGTATTCGTAGATAAACGTATGAGCCATATTCGAGGAATATTGAATACATTTGTAAAAGTCAGTGAAGGAATGGATTTGAAAGTCAATGGTGGAAAGGTAAAGATAACGGTTTTCAATATGAAAGGTGAAAAGGAAATATGTCAGCAAATGTTGTGTAGCGAGATAATTGAGCAAGTGGATAGGTTTGCTTACCTTGGCAGAATGTTTGAAAATGATGGGCGAATATATAGTGAAATTGAAAACAGCGTGAATGCAAGCAGGAGAATAATTGGTAGTATGTGGTCAGTAACCAAGAGTGATCAAATAAGTATGGAAGCAAAGAAGGCTGTGTACTACAATGCATTTGTTCCAACTGTTTTATATGGCAGTAAGACTTAAGTATGTCAGAAGAAGCATATGAGTAAAATAAACGCCGTAGGTATGAGGTGTCTAAGAGCTGCATGTGGCAAAACGAGACGCGACAGAGTGAAGAATGAAAGTACAAAAAAAGTGCGTTAAAATGGTGTGGACATATGGAACGAATGAGTAATGGCCGCTTAACAAAGAGAATATATGAGGCAAGTATGTATGGAAAACTAGGTAGGGGTAGACCGAGAAAGAGGTGGCTGAATATGATTGAAGGAATTGTAAAAGAAAAGAGAGTAAAGAATAAAAAGAATAAGAGAGCTTGCCAAAAACGTTGAATGAATTTAATGGCAGCAAAACAAGTGTGTAAGGACAGAAACTAATGGAGAAAAATAGTGAATGGGTGATAGTAGAGATTGGTGGGTAATAGTAGGATGGTCTGGATACTGCTTAGTGTTGGGAGTTGTGGTGAAGGATCGTAGTAGCGATATAGGTGAGAGAAGGTTGGTGCATGGGTACATGCAGTGATTTAGAAAGTGGAAACTTGATATTGGGTTTTGCCTACCCCGCTATGTGAATAGCATGATTGGTAGAAGTAGTAGTAATAGTACAAATATTTTATTCTGTAAAAGGAAGAACGCGATAATTTTATTTCGTATTATTAGATATGTGTACAGGTCATCAGTATAAAATTTTAATCCTTAAAACCCATCGATGCCCAGAATCATAAATTTATGCGTTGCTACAGGCTGAATTGTAAATAATGCATACGACAAATTCACGAGTATTCGATCCCGGCCGACAAAGTTACAGTGGAGCGAATCGGACGCCACCGTTCTCGAGTCAAATACGCAGCACAGGGAATGTTTGCAAAAATATCTTCTCTGTCACAATATTAGCACCTACCTTTAGAGTAGAGACAGACACTCCTACGGTAATGCATATCCGGAAAATATCTGAAAGAAAATGTGCTAGACAATAAATGTTCACTATTTATGACTACTTCTGTATATTATGGAGTCTCAATTTAATATTAAAATAGGGGATGGGGCCCTTTTCTCGTACGTCATTGATCTAGATCTACTATTGATTGCCAAAAAGGGAAAAGTCGTACGAATATTTTGATACGCCTTGTATATTAAAACAATTTCGAAAAGTCATAAAAATTACAGTACTAATTAATGCGGTACCGAAGTTTAAGGTGTACTTTACTTTGATTAAAAGATTAAATAACGGGCACTAAATTCGACCGCCCTGTACACTGGTACTATTCTGACTTTCAGAAATGTATCATTAAAAAATTTTAAACTTGACTTGAAACAAATGATTTATAACTTTTCTTTCGCTATTGGATCGGACTTAAACTTATTGTACGCGCACAGTATAATTGAGGTTTAGACAAGTTTAATATTGTTGAAATAACGATTTAGCACTAAACACGTTGTATAATTAAATTCTCATATCATAATACCGTAAATTCATAGACAACTAAAGCGGGTCCAAATATCCTTAAGTTCTAGAAACAACATAAACACTCCTGTTTATACTACTTGAGTAACAAATTGGCAGGAATACAAACAGGGGATTTTAAACAGCTGCGAACATATCAGGAATACACCAATAATATTTGAGCGCGTTCGTCAATCGATGGTTAGGCGAATGCAAGCATGAGCTCAAGCTGGTGATCAACACCTTCAGCAGCGTTTGTAAACTAAAAATAATTAATTGTATAACGTTCTGATTAATTTTTTACGCCTTAAATAGACTAATTTGTTTACTTATGTAAAAAGTATAGTGCATCCTGTAACTCCGAAAGGAGATATTTTCGGACACACGTTTATAGGAATTTTTTTCTATAATTTGGCGAGCTTAATGGAACATCAAAGTTTGTCCAAGTATTTCGGTACCACCTTATATATATATATATATATATATATATATATATATATATATATATATATATATAT